>OX384546.1:6600000-6868000 GCA_947538895.1 Neoitamus cyanurus
CAAAAAAATTTTCGGTTTTGTCAGTGTGATATTAAAGGGAAAGAGTTATATTTTCAAAATATTTCATTAGATGTACAAAAAGATAATTTTTTTTGTTGCAAATTGATTTTACAAAAATGCAGTCATTTTTACCATATAAACAAATGGAATAGCTTTTTCCTTGAACATATATATATTTCTGATGTTTTTTTTTTTAATTTGAGGTAGCTTCTCGAACACATTACAGGCCAGACCATGCCGAGGAACCGTCGAAGCTCACTTATAGTTTTGGGTATGGGAAATTTCCGGGGGGCTTTGAGTCGTTCAGCTAGAGGTTCCACTCCCTCTGAAGTGACATGATGGCCCAAATGATCAATTTCAGGAACTTCAAAAACGCACTTGTCTTGATCGACAAGCCGAAGTCTCGCAGACGCTCTAACACGGTTGTGAGATGTCTGTTGTGCTCCTCAGGAGTTTCTGAAAAGATCACTTAGGGTATGTAAATGTTAGAACACGAGGTCTTGTTTTTGATTTGCAGAGAAGAGATTACAATTTGTATGATTTCCTCGTACAAGGACGCTGTGAGTTGTATGGTGTATCCAACACATCCTATGACAACGAAAAAGGCTTATCCAAACGTCCACATGCTACCCGATCCGTGCTTGATTGTTGTCAACGAAGTTATGCGCTTGCAGATGCCCATCAAAGCGGATTTAGCTCAAGTATTTTTTTTTTCAGCTGGCGACAAAGTGAAGCGTGTGGTAAACTATCTTCTGCACCAAGGATCTTTTTACCCTCTCAACCCACCGCCACTGGATATGTGCTTAGATAGCTGGCTTGCGAACAAATTTGGTAAATTGGATATAGTGCCAAACATTATGTTTAGTCAACAAGCCAAAGCGCCCGTTCCCTCGACTGCTGACCGCGTTAAAGTCGCCCTCTCAGCAAAATGCGCTTGCGCTACTGGCACTGACCTGACCACCGGGAAATGCACCAGCTGAACGTGCATAACTGCGGCGTTGCCGCAATATTATTATTGTGTAATTTTTGTAGTCTCATTCTTAGATTGTAAGTAGGTTATTAATTTGTATAAAAAGACCCAATGATTGAAAATTAAATTATTCCTATTCCAACCAGCATTCAAGTGTCTTCTTGAATACCTTTTTCCCATCCCTCAAGGAACTAATTACTCGACTAGCGTTTCCTAGGCTGAGTTCAGTTAGCTTCCTTTTCGTTTAACAGTGCGCTGATGAGCTAGCTCTACTATTGAGTTAACGTCACGCACATTTTTTGGTGACCCCGACGTGATCCAGCGGAATAACACAACTTCAGGGAATCAGACTGCAGAAGAAATCAACGGCAAAAAAGCAATTAACAGCCAAACATGGATAGAATTGCAGCCTTAGAATCAAGCCTTGCGAAGCAATTAAAGCAGGCCTTTGATTCATACAACAACCTCGCAGAAGAGCGAAAGAACACCAAATTGGTCCAAGACAAGCTTGCCAAATTGGAGGAAAACTGGCAGCTCTTCGAGGAAAACGACAACACGATCCGAAACCAATTTTCGGATAGAGTAGACCATCTCTACTTCACAGAGGAGCTATACCCTCAAGCGGAAGCTCTCTACAGCACGTTCAAACATGCATTGCTACGTAAAATGCAAGGAGTCGGCTCACCAGCAGTGGTACAAATCCCGCCAGCTCCACCACAGCCAGCTGCATCTTCAAATATTGCCAACACTCCAGGCCCATCCACATCGCAGCAAATTACTCAGCAAAATTTACAACAAGTTTTGCAGCCCCTTCAACCTTTGAGGAACGGAGAATCTCGAGGAAACACAGCTCAAAATTCCCCAACCGAGGCATTCGATTCTGAGCAGGCAACGATAAAAAGCTTGATACGGAAGTTGAATGTTCGAAAGGGTATGCTACAAAGGTTTATTGAATCTGTCCTCACAACAGGGCAAACGATTCAATACTATGAAATCAAGCTCGAAAGACTAAAATCTCATTGGGCTGTTGTAGAAGACTACATCCAGGAGCTTTTAAGTCAAGTAGACGACCCATCAGCCTACGGGTACGATGCAGATGAGTTGTTTGCCTTAGATGAAGCAGCTCAAGATTTAATGATGGCACTCACACATAATATAAAATCAGGAGGATTATCGACAGGGCAACTGCTCAATTCAGGCCCATCTAATAAAATCAAATTGCCGCCCATTACGATTCCAAAATTTAACGGAGAGTATCTCAAATGGCCGCAATTCCATGATCTTTTCTCGAGGACAATTCACAACAAGCCGTTAAGCGATGTAGAGAAGATGTGGTATTTGAAGAGCAATCTTGAAGGTGAGGCAGCTACATTACTACAGCATCTTTCTCTTACCGACAACAATTACTTGATTGCGTGGACAACACTGTCGGAACGATACAGCAACGAACGTTCACTGGTCTCTTCAGTGCTGGATAAGTTATTCAAGGTCCAGATAATGAAGTACGCTTCGGCGCAAGCTCTCAAAACTCTTCATGACACGGTTCGTGAATGTGTTTTGTTGCTGGAAAATTTGGAGCTAAAAATTAAGGGTAGCTGGGATCCGATCTTGCTGTATGTACTGATTCGTAAGCTTGACAGGGAAACGCACAGCTTATATGAACTATCCCTGAAAGATCCCAAGAAGCTGCAAACATTGGAAGAGTTTTTGAAATTCATTGAGCTACGGTTTCAATCACTCGAGTCGCTGAGCTCAGAAAAGGCTATCACGAAAATAGCTCCAAAATCAAATCAAGCAGCAGCATATATCTCCAATATCAATGGATCAGCATCAAGGTGCAACCTCTGCAACAAGGATCATCCAATTTATATGTGTGGGAAGTTCTTAGCTCTGACACCACAGGACAGAGCCAAACAAGCTCAGAAACTTCAACTTTGCAGTAACTGCTTGCGCAGTGGACATCACAAGTCAGATTGCCAATCAAGAGCTTGCAAGCAGTGCAACCAGAAACATAACACGCTGTTGCACTATACAACAAAACGGGATCAAGGTAATAATGCGCAAACAGCAAATGCCACTCCCGTGCCGGTATACCACAAATCATCTCCTTCTGTTCAATATCAAACTAATTCAGCAAATGTAGCAACACCGAAGAAGGAGTTGTCAGAGGAGTATGTATTTTTAGGAACCGCCTTAGCATCGGTGATGGACAAACATGGCGAAGCAATTAAGTGCAGAATATTGTTGGACTCCGGCTCACAATTAAATTTCATCTCGGAACGGCTGCAACGTAAGCTGAAGCTTGACACATACGACCACGCCTTAAACATAAGCGGCATTGGCAACTCACAGCTTAACTCGAAGGATCGAGTGAATATTACGATAACATCGTTAATAAACAACTACAGCACCACTATCGAGGCTCAAGTCATCAGCCAAATCACAATCGCTCAGCCACAGAAATTTGTTGACATTTCTTCATGGCCGATACCAGGAAACATTTCGCTAGCTGACCCAGATTTCAATAAGCCACAGCGGGTAGACATATTGCTTGGCGCTGAGTTATATGGTGAACTCATGCGTATGGGCCAAATCAAAATGCAACAAAACTTGCCCATGTTGCAAAACACAACTTTCGGATGGGTTGTACTCGGAAAGGCTGCTCCACAAGAAGCGCCGAACTCATTTGTTGGAATTTCGAATCAGGAGTTGGACTTAAGCCTGAAACAATTTTGGGAAATCGATGACACTCCTTCAGACAAAACAATGAGTTCAGCCGCAATTAAGTGTGAAAACTTCTTTAAAAACACAACGGATCGAGAAGGCGATGGCAGATTCACAGTAAATCTTCCAATCGTGAGTGACCCAGCACTGCTCGGCGAATCCATGAATATAGCAGTGCGGCGATTCATAAACATCGAAAAGCGCTTAAACAAGGCTCCAGAGCTACGCCAACAATACATCGCGTTCATGGAGGAATACGAGCATCTGGGGCATATGACAGAAATTTCTGCATTAGAAATTCCTAAAGTTCACTACTTCCTTCCGCATCATTTCGTGCTCAAGCCAGACAGCAGCACGACCAAACTACGTGTGGTCTTCGATGCTTCTTGAAAAACTACAAGTAATCTCTCGCTAAATGACATAATGTTAGCAGGTCCTACTGTTCAGAGCGAACTGTTCGATCTCCTCATTAATTTTAGAACATTCAAATACGTTTTTACTGCCGACATCGCCCAAATGTATCGTCAAATTTGGATCGATAAACAAGACCGAAACCTGCAACTTATCATATGGCGGTCAAAACAAACTGATAAAATCAGGTATTATAGACTGAACACAGTTACCTATGGCACAAAGGCGGCACCGTATTTAGCGACGAGATGCTTAAAGCAATTAGCAGAAGAGGAAGCAATAAGGTACCCCCTAGGCTCAAATGCGATTGAGGACTTTTATGTGGATGATGTCATAACAGGAAGTAACTCTCTATCCCAGGCAATTAAAATTCGCGACGAATTGACCAAAGTTTTGCATACTGGAGGCTTCCAGCTACGGAAATGGGCTGCGAATTGTGAAAGGTTGCTGCAAGGGATACCTCGAGATGATCTAGAAAAAGAAAAATGCTTCCAGGAAGACAATTCAGGGTACGTAAAGACTCTCGGACTCGCATGGCAACCGGCACAAGACCTATTCACTTTCAATACAACATGGCCTTCATCAGATCAAATCACCAAACGATCAGTGGTATCGGAAATGTCTAGATTATTTGATCCGCTCGGCTTAGTAAATCCGATCATTGTAGCAGCCAAAATCTTCGTACAGGAAATTTGGAAATTGAAACTAGATTGGGACGATAGCCTTCCAGATGATCTTACAAATAAGTGGACCAAGTTCCGCGAGAACCTAAAGGCATTACAACATCTCAAGATAAGGAGATATATGTTTACCTCAGGCACACCAATAAGGCACGAATTACACGCCTTCGCTGATGCAAGTGAGAAGGCATATGGTGCTGTAATTTATCTAAGGACGATCAGCTGCGATGAGGAAATCGAATGCAAGTTATTGTGTGCAAAATCCCGCGTGGCTCCTGTCAAGATAGTGACTCTACCTCGACTTGAGCTATGTGCAGCGAAATTAGCAGCAAATCTAGCTCATCGTCTATTAACGACAATGAAGATCAAAATTGATGAATCATTCCTGTGGACAGATTCGCAAATAGTTCTGTCCTGGATTAAAAGTGATTCCTCAACCTTAAAAACCTTTGTGGCACATCGAGTTGCATCAATTCAGGAACACACTAGTCCTGAATCATGGAACTACATTAGCACTAAATCAAATCCCGCTGATTTAGTATCTCGTGGTTGTACCTCGGAATCATTAATCAATTCAGAGTTGTGGTTTCATGGACCAAGTTTCCTGAAAAAACCACAATCGGAATGGCCTAATCGAACAATTTCCACAGTTCGGTTGCATGAGGAAGAAAAGGCTAGTGTAGCACTAATAACAAATACAGAATCCTTGACGGAAATATGTGATCATCCCCTCTATAGAATCAATCACAAAAACTCATTCAATTTTCTTCAAAGATCCATGGCATATGTACTTCGTGGTATCAAAAAATATATAACATAAAGAAGTTGCACGAGCCTAATTTGCCACTCAAAAATATTTTCCGATCGATGGAAGAGAAGGAACGGTGTCAGGGCAGGGAAGTGATTCCTAGAAACCGCGGCTGTGAACACAAATGTGTACCAGCCAGCAACGCACAGAAGTTCGGGCGCAGGTTATTCATATGGGTTCATGCGTTGGGGTGAACCACGCTTGCGTTGTCGGACGATGTGCCTTCTAGCTGCAGGCAGACCGAATTCAATGAATGAATATGAGTAAAACGGCGAGAACCCAAAAGAATTTCGTCTGCGCTTGTAATTCTCAACTTTCCTATTTCTTGATTGTTGTTAAGATTATACGAAAAAAAATTTTTTTTTTTTTTTTTTTTCTATCAACACGGCGCCCGACCGGGCGCCTTGATTAGGGGAAGCGAATACATTATTATTTATTCATTCACTCTTAAGAAGATGGTAACTATCATTAATTGATTAATTAATTAATTGCATATACACACATATTTCTTGTGAATTGTAATAATGTTAAATTTATAAGATCGATAAGCAATTATTTGAAACAGCAAATTGTTTTTATTTTAAATAATTAATTAATAAATATCTGTGCTTCCAAAAGATAAATGTGACACTAACGTTAGAAGTGAAAAGTATTGTACAAGGTTTTCTTATTTTAAAATAGCAGATCCGTCCGGTCCTTGCTCGTGCTTTTCCATACTTGTAAATAAAAACCTTTAATTTTCATAGGAATTCATGCGCGGTTAATTTATTGCATTTTTCCCGTAGGAACCCAAAATATTCTGAGCTCAGTTCAGAGTTCTCGTAATTTTCCCACACTTCCTAGAATTGGAACCGGCGAGCGCTCATACAGCCCTCAACGCGTGCTTGGAACACCTCATCGCAAAAGTCCATAAGAATAACATTGCGCGCCGGAATTTCTGTACGTTTGCTGCCTGGTCCCGCGTCGCATCAGAAATTTGTGGTCACACTTCCGATGTAAGAAGTGTCTGAATATGAATGGCCGCTTGTATTTATTGTACTACTACAGATATAGGGTTCGCACGGAAGAACCCTAGAGCAAATTTTTCAGTTCAAGTTATTTGTTCCGACTGCGACTTCTTTATGTTATATATTCTTTGGTGGTATTAAGAAAATGAGAAGGCAATTCACAGCAGGTGAAGGTACTGCGTGGATTTCAACAGCAGAACTGAATGAAGCACTAGTTGTAATTATCAAAGAAATACAACGACGGCACTTTCAAGAGGAGATAAAGCTGCTTCAGAGCAAAAGCAACGTCAAGGGTTCCAGCAGAATTGCTTCGCTCACGCCGTTTTTGGATGCAAATGGTGTTATCCGTGTGGGGGGAAGGCTCGACTACGCGGCGATCTCATATGATGCGAAACACCCCATATTGCTGCCGGGCACTGATTTTGTTTCCAAATTAATTTTGAATGACCTGCACAAGACACATTTGCACGCAGGACCATTAGCTCTGTTGGCCATAGCGAGACAACGCTTTTGGATCCTACAAGCAAGAGCATTGGCACGATCAACAGTTTCAAACTGTGTGGAATGCGTTAGAGCAAAACCTCAAATGTTAAATCAACAAATGGGAAATTTACCCGTTCATCGAGTTCTGCCTGCCCGGCCATTTTTAAAGACAGGAGTAGATTTTTGTGGTCCAATTCTCACCCATTACCATGTCAGAGGGAAGAAACCACAAAAAACGTATATAGCCGTGTATTGCTGCTTCACGACAAAGGCAATCCACATGGAAGTTGTGTCGGATTTATCAACAGAAGGTTTCATCGGCTCCTTACGACGATTTATCGCAAGACGCGAAATTTGTGAAGAAATTTTCTGCGACAATGCAACCAATTTCGTTGGAGCTCGAAATAAACTGGATGAACTGCAAGAGATAATGTCAAAACAAGCCACTCAGGAGCAAATCACAAAAACATGCAGCGAAAAAGGAATTCAATTTAATTTTGCTCCTCCTCGATCACCTCATTTTGGTGGATTGTGGGAGGCTGCTGTCAAGGCAGCGAAAAAACTACTTCAGCAAACTCTTGCAAAGGCAGCTCTTTCATATGAAGAACTGTGCACCGTTGTTGCAGAAGCCGAGGCTATTTTAAATTCAAGGCCACTTACACCTTTATCAACAGACCCGAATGATTACACGGCACTTACTCCAGGACATTTCCTTGTAGGTGAACCTCTAACATCAATTCCGAGCTCCGCCCAAGATACGAGAAATTTAACTTCACTTGATGGGATGATGGTACTCATGAAGGAGGACAACACTCCGCCGCTGAAATGGCCAATGGGCAGGATTATTGAAGCAATTCCGGGCAAGGATGGACTAGTTAGAGTAGCTGTCGTAAAAACGTTTAAAGGAGTATACAAACGTGCTATTCACAACTTAGCTCTTCTACCAATCGAGGGATTGCTAACTGGGCAGCAAACAGAATCAGCAAGGACAAAACTCAAACGAATGACAGAAACAGATGCAAAAGGAAACGCTCCAGCAGAAGACAAACAAAGTTCATCGCGGAAGCGAGCGCGATTTTCCTTAAGCACTATGCTGCTATCAATTCTTGCTTTCTTCTTTCTACCACTATCAGTATTGGGAGCAAGTTCTACAGAACCGTTTGAAATCAGCCCAATCACACAGAATTCAGGGGTATACTTCGAGCAACTTGGAAAAGGACAACTGATTGTAAATGATTGGAAGCTGATAGTATTTTACAACATGAGTAATTACTGGAAGACGTATGAATCCATTCAAAAGGGAATTCATAAAATGAGAATGTTATCAACAAGAGCGGTAGATTCCAATTATTTTAATATGATATTGGGACAATACCAGCATCAACTTACCGAGCTTCAGGAGAGTAACCAGTTGCTATTCGGAGAACCAAAACACAGGCAAATACGAGGCCTAGTTAATATAGTCGGCAATATTGCCAACAAATTATTCGGAACTTTAGATGACGAATATGCAGCTCAAATGGAGACGACCATTAAAAGCGTTAAAAATAATGCAAATCATCTTTTGGATTTAATAAAAAATCAGACATCCATCATCGAAGCAACCACAAACATCATGAAACGATCAGAAGAAGAAAGGACCAATCAGCTGATAACTCTTCAGAACGAGATGGATGGTGTTTTCAGCAACATAAACAATTTCACAGAGCAAATGAAACAGGAGAAAATTACAAGAGCATTTACGCTGCTCTCAGTATTCGTGTCACTTGTAATCGCAGAATTCCAGAAAATGCAAAATTCCATCATGGACATCATAACTGATACACACCACGGTAAGGCTAGCCCATTCATACTACCACCGGAGAGGCTAGCTGCACATCTGGATGAGTTGCAAGCAAGATTACCATCAGGAGTACAATTTCCCTCATCCTCACACATTTATAGCTTATTAAATGTAAAGTGTAAGGTGACGACAACGACCACATTATTTCTTATTCATCTTCCGCTGATTGCCACCACAGAATTTCAAATGTTTAAACTAATTCCGTTTCCTACACTAGTCAATAATTCCTACGTCAGAATCGAGCCCTCCACCGAATACATCATGACCGACCTTCATCGGGACTCAGTCTACATGCTCTCGACTATGGAATTTGATAAATGCATCAAACCGGAACCTGGAGAATATTTGTGTAAACAACTTAGGCCAATTTACACGAAGGCGTCCGAAGAGTTGCGGTGCGAATTTCAGATGATGAGGCATCATGTTTTAGATGACCACTGCCGGTTGAAAATTTCCCATCCGGCTAAAACCTGGGTTCAGCTCCAGCAGCCCAATCGTTGGCTGTTCGCATTGGACAAGGAATACATGTACAACATCGTCTGCAACAATCAGGTATATTCAGAGCGACTGCGAGCAAATGGAGTCTTATCTTTAAACGAGAATTGCATCATCAAGGACGATGACCTATTGATTCAGTCCTTCAAGACCATTTCATCAGAAGCTGCTGAATCATTTCTACCAATCATAAATTTACCAGATGAGCTGAATTTCACGATTCCTGACCTCAAAATTCTTCAACGAAACACCTCTTCTCTGAAATCCTATTCAGTCGAACTCGGCAATTTAAAATCCGATATTCAAAATCTGAAGACTGAAGAAGTCACATTGGAAGACGTTTCAACGCATGATAAACATCAATATGCCGTCGGCTATCTCAGCCTTAGCCTAGCGGTATTAATCATCGTTGCAGTTGTCATAAAGGCATACTACAAGCGACAGCAATCGGAGTCAAGGTTAGCACAACAACCACAACCTACCCCAACGACCCTCAGCAAGAAAGACTTTCATCTTGATGTCGGACCCATCAACGCGGGGGAGAATGTTTAGTCAACAAGCCAAAGCGCCCGTTCCCTCGACTGCTGACCGCGTTAAAGTCGCCCTCTCAGCAAAATGCGCTTGCGCTACTGGCACTGACCTGACCACCGGGAAATGCACCAGCTGAACGTGCATAACTGCGGCGTTGCCGCAATATTATTATTGTGTAATTTTTGTAGTCTCATTCTTAGATTGTAAGTAGGTTATTAATTTGTATAAAAAGACCCAATGATTGAAAATTAAATTATTCCTATTCCAACCAGCATTCAAGTGTCTTCTTGAATACCTTTTTCCCATCCCTCAAGGAACTAATTACTCGACTAGCGTTTCGTAGGCTGAGTTCAGTTAGCTTCCTTTTCGTTTAACAGTGCGCTGATGAGCTAGCTCTACTATTGAGTTAACGTCACGCACACATTATGTTTCTTCCGAGTGCGTAGAAGAATTTTATAAGAGTTAATGATTTTACTGGTTGGTTGTATATGGCTAGTTCTCACGAAAATTTTCTTACAGGATGTTACCGGTTGTTTAACTATAAATCCTGGAAACTTGACAAACAAAAGTGGGGGAACCTTTGCGCGATTCATTGTTTACCCCTCAAAGGAAGAATCGACTGCTTTTAATTATATGGCGTGCCAAATAATGAAAGTTTAGTATACAAGTGATCATAAATAATGTTTACATAAATATGGTGTCAGCATTACTCATCAAATCCAATGGGCTTTATAATTTTCAGCATAGTAAATATGATACAGCGATTGATCCTTTTTGGTAGAATAAGTCACTTAATACAATAATCGACAAGAAACGATTTTGTGCAAGAAACCAGTTAGTTTAGGGTACCAGGAATTGTCTCTTATGTTTGAGGCCAAAGTACTGCATAATAAGTATGAAATAATATACAACGCTACAGATAAAACTTAGTCCCTATCGCGGAACTCGGAAATGCACTGTTTTGAAAATTTTCCATTGGTCAACCAGTTCTTTGCTTGGACTACACAGTAAAGGATAAATACAATATTTCTCATGGGTTTACATAGCGTTTTAGGGTTCCGCATCAAAGGTAGGGTTAAGTCGTTTTCCATGGCTGATTGAGAGGTTCTGTCCAAATCTGCATTGATACAGGCCGCTCCCATTCATGAGGACCAGCCAAATATAGCTGAACATCGTCAGCGTACATATGAAGCGAGCACTCACGGATCACTAATGGGAAGTTGTTTATGAAAGTTTAAAAAACAAGGGGGGAAGTGGGAGGATTGTTATTTGAAGACAGGAGGTATGACCAAAGAAGTTTACAAGTACGGACAGACAAAAATAAATTTGTTGAAGAGATCATACTGCTCTCTACTTTATCAGGATCTTCAAGTTTCTATCTGAAGCACGGTTTATTGCCTTTGAGTTTTAGTCGGTTCCGTAGCTGTTAGCCCATGGAATTTGTGTTGAAAAACTCTAGGAAATCGTTAGTGTGTGTGTACGCTAAATTGAATGCGTTTGGAGCATTTCGTGGAGGGTATGGAACAACAGCCAGGGTAATGCAAAAGGCATCTCGGTTTCGTGGGATTTTGCCAAATTCTCTCATTTGACAATTCTATGACAGTTTATATTTGCAGTCAGTGAAGCTAGCATCATTCCAAAAAGAGGGAAATTCTCAAAATGTCCCAATGTCCCGATAAAACTCTCCACTGATCCCGAAAAATAGCTGGATTTTGAGTTTTGTATGGGGAGAATAGTGGTAAGTTCCATATGGATCATTAAAATAACACGGCTAATAATTCAATTTCACTGCTGTTTATGCGAGCAAACTCAACCCTACAAATTTACAAATTCAAAATACTCTAAAGAAAGCTTTAGCCACTAAAAAATTTTAATTTTCCTAAAATTTATAATTCTGAATTAGTCTAATTATTATTATAATACTTCACAACAATTCCCATGAACAAATCTTTTACCTTAAATTTTAATTTAAACAATTAAATAATTCGAAAAATTCAATAATTATAATTATTGCATTACTAATTTCCGCGTCTACATGCAACGATTAATGTCGTGACCAACTTTCCAACCCTTCACCAAACAGCCAAGTAAGTCTTTCAGTCAAACACCATGTGCCTCACTTTTTCGCTTTTTGTTGCCCCTTTATTTCCTTTCTGAGCGCTTTGCAATTTCTTATTGTGTAGCTTGCTTTGTTCTTACCAAAACTCCTTTTCATCCTAATATCAACAGTGGCTTAATGTCGCTACTGCACGCTCTTTTATACTTTAATTCTCCAGTTTTTGGCATCTTGCCATTATCAAGTTCCTTTGCGTGCATTGTGGAATATAACAAACAACACGTCCCACAACTCAACATTTCGCATGATACAATTCATGCGTGATGCATAGTCATCCGAACCATTGTGCACTGCAATTCTTCTAGCTACATGAGTAATTTAGAAATTCATTTTCTTTATTTATTGCCCAAAAATCTCAGGTTTACCCACTATGTGTCAAATTTGCATATATTTGGTTTTAGATGCGGCAACTCTGCATTGTGAATATTGCAAATTTCCAGCGTATCCATCTCTTTATATTTATCAATTGCCTCTTTTAAGTTTGATATGTGGGGTTAAGTCAATTAATATTATTAATTATAATATTTCATGATTTTATTGCAATTCCATGAAATTCCCCACATAAAATTTTCGTGATTTAAAAAGCCGCTGTAAAGTGATATATGGAGTTTGCTGAAATATGCCGATGTCAAGTTTGAAAAATGTGACAGTTCTGTGCATTGAGTGTTTTGAACTCTCCGTGGATTCTTTTGCTTTATTTATGGTCAGTTCAGCATTTTTTTCAATTAATTATACTAGCCATGAGTCAGCCAATGCAAATACCATTAACTCTGAGCGTTTTTTATTTGCTCATATGCCAATGTTCCAGGAGCAATCTAAAAGGCCCGCTTAGCTAGTTCAGGGCTTCCTTGGAAACATTATAAATACAATATCTCATTCTTAAATATGGATTGCATAATCAATTCATAAAGGTTTTCTTCTTCTTTTTAGCAGTTCATGTGGGCATGTTTGTATATACAGGATCTACAGGATCTGTGCCGAGGTATTTAATTTTTAAATTCAATATCATTGTTTTTTTGTAGGGATTTGCTGAACACATAATAACTTAAGACCAGAAAGTAAATAATTAAATAAAAATAATTTTTTGTTAAAAACAAGCTTTTAATTAAGTTAAATGTAATAAAAAATTAAAATACATATTACCATTACAATTAAGTAACTACTAATTGCACAAACTGTAACCAATTTTACTAAATTAAATTGAAATGAAAGCTTGTTGCGTACCAGTGTACGTTAATTATACATTAATTTCCAAATTTCGATGGTAGATTTGATATCAGTGATCTCTAAAACATAAATGCACTCCTTTTCGTAGTAATTCTTCGAAATTAAAAATTGTTGGTCGCCATATTGGATTTTGAAACCCTTCCTGTAATTTACCTGTAACTTAAAACTTGGCCAGAGATCATATCTATAATCTAAACATTACTTTTGAGTTTTTTACAACCATCCTAAACGATTGTTGTGAGAGCCAGTTCTGGGCAGCCGGGCTATGCCGTCCCTCCGGGGTTTTGCGGCAACGCAAGCTGACAAGCTAGCTTCGCGGTAGTGTGGGGGGGATCTGTCGAAGCCGCACTTAGCCTTGGAGACGAACTGCTCACAACTGAAATCTCGCGCAGATAAGAAAATTAGAGAGGGTAAAAGGAAAGGGACTTGTAGGAAGAACCCCTGCACCTACCGGTGACTAACTCTCCGAACGGGGGATCCCGATGGATTGGATCCCCCAGGCCTAGCCCCAACCGCCCAATGACCTCCCATTTGGCCCAACTTCTTTTTGGGAGGTCCCTATCGTAAATTTTAAAACCGAGAAGACCCGATGAGGAGACTAACAAAAGAAGTCAGAGGACTTAGCCAGCAATCGACATTCTAAATTTCCATTATAAAAAAAATTCTGATTTCTTTTTACTGCTTATGCTGTGGAGTTGCTATAGATGATAGGCGGCCGCCGCTGTTCCTGCTGAAGAAGATGAATCCCGCGGTGGGGGGGAGATCCTTAGTTACCCTCCTCGGGGTCCCTCTGGACGTTGTCTCGTTCACCAAAGATCCCCCCCTCCCCTTTTTCTTTTCTTTTTCTTTTTAGTTTATTTTATCTTATTTATTAATTTTTGTTTGTTTTATTATTTCGAATGTTATTTTATTATTTACTTTTTTTCTTATTACTTCTCTAATTTGTGCATTTTTGTTTGTGCTTTTATTTATTTTTGCGCTTTTACTGTTTAAATTTTTGTTTTTGCACGTATACTTTATTTTGTTAATAATTTAATTTAATTTGCCGCTTTCCTAAAGTTTGTTGTTTCTTTTTTTGTTCGCACATTTATTTTGTTTATAATCAAATTTAATTTGCCGCTTTCCTAAAGCTTATATTATAGTTTTTTTTTGTTCGCACATTTTATTGTTACAAGTCAAACTAGACTGACTATCCTCTACATGAAGCTCATTCTAACTATGGCACGATAACTCTAACTGTGATACTATATGATAGCTCTAGTTGTTATATGTTCCTCAAACATTTTAGTTGCACTGGAAAATTAGATATAAAGAATTAACAATTTTTCACATTTTTTGTTCTTTTGCAGATTTCACTCTCTCGTTGTTTTTTTTCTTTCTAAGGCCAACAACGTTTTTTTGGGATTCTTTTTTTCACAACGGAAATCTCAAAAAATTAGAGAACACTTTGCGGAAGTCTTCTATTTGTCTTTCTTAATCCTTTCTGCCACGTCAGATGGAGGATTTCACAAGAACGCAACAAGGAGAGAAAAAAAACAAAGAAAAAATGTCTCGCGCCACCAAACTCCTATTTGTAAGTTCAATTAAAAGAGGATTCAATCAGGAAACTGTTAGCAAATTGATCGGCGGTTTTTCCACTGAGTAATCCGCAGTATGACTTGCTTAATTACATTATCATCTAGTAGCGGGAAAACGTTGAATCGAATCAATCAATGACAAAATGCACTATAACAACTGGATCCACTATAAAACAACTGCCGGGTTACGCCAAAATCACTTCCTTGTCCCCAGCCTCGTCCTCAAAAAACATGAATTAAACGATCAAAATAGCCGCAAACGAATAGATCGCGAGAAAGAAATGCGCAATCTTGCACGGATAATAACCGATCGTGCGATGGCATAGTCAATTTTTTACTTTGTACGTGATTATTTTCGTGCACATCTAAGTACGCGACACGTTCCTTACAATTTTCCGACCGCCAACGGTTCAGCTAACACTCAAGAAAGCTCATCCGCCATGCACCGCGCACCGTGCCAATCCCAAAAATCAACTGACTCTCGACCTGTCCCCGCCGCGCCCGTGCAAAAATCAAAACTCAAAACTAAACTGCCTCAACTGTACCGCCAGCACAAATCCTCACCGTACACGTGCAACTACTGCCCGCTCTCCAATGGGCATGCCTACCACTAACCGACAACTGACCAGTTGGCTGACAAAATGCGTTCGTACATAATTCTATCAATGTAGATGTGAACAGTCAGAAAGCTCTGTTTGTTGTGATCGGTGAAATGCAAAGAAACGAACTAAGTTTTATTTTATTTATTTTTAACAATTAGCTAATTTAGCAGAACTAGCTGCTTAATAAATTTCATTTCTTCGTTTCTACACACTTTTACACAATATTTACTTGAGCTTAAGCTCACTTTTGCTTGAACTTTGACAATTTGCATGTACTAAATACGTATCTAGGGCCCGAACCACTGCTAAAAAGTGCTGAATTAAATGCGGCAACTCAAATGGTTTAACTAACACAAAGGAAAAGTTAGAGCATGTCGACCAAAACACGAGTAAGATGGGAGACTCATTTTATAATGAGAAGGAAAAGGCAGCAGCATTTTTGTTGGTTGGTTAGTGGTTGGCATGCCTATTGGAGAGCAGGCATACCGCGCGCCGGTCCGAAGATCCGTTACTCCTTTTTCGTTGCCATCCAGCGCAAAGGCAAAGCTAACGACCCGGCCGGCCTTGACTAGGTAGACGGGCCATCATCTCCTCGAGTCGAGTCATCGAAACGAACGGTCTGCATTTTGTTTGAACTTCCTCGGTCGCAAATGCTAATTTGTACACATTTGCGACCGACACAAATTGGTTTGTGGCGGAAGATGAAATTTCTTCCCAGGCCAAATTTTACCGTGTTTTGCAGAAATTTATTTTGGGCTCTGCACTGAATCTTTCCGTGGCAAACGAATTAGGGCATTGCATTTGTCGTGCTATTCTTTATATGATTTTGGTGCTTGGCCAAATCAACTGTTATTATCAACGGATTTGATTTGGGTTCCATGAACATCTGTACCGTGAGGAAATTTGCCGAGGGGCTTTTTTCGACGGGGCGAGGCGAGCTTAATTTTTGTTTAGACAGCTCCATGCTGGTGATATCAATCGTTTTGGCTTCATTTCTGCAACGATTGATAGCAGCAGCATGGGTTGTCTATGCTTGACCATTACACGATTGAAATGCTCGCTGAAATGATTCGTTTTAATAGTATATTACGATACAAGGGCGGTAAGTAGCCGATTGCGAAGCGAGTGCGTTAACAGCCATCATGGGCACTCGGCTACTTACCGCCCGAGTTACGTATGCTACTTTTCAGCACGAGTGCGGGGTAAGTAGTAGGTACCTTACCGCACATGTTTCCATTCGGTAACTCATAAATTAACCACGGTGCGCTAAGTAGCCGATTGCCCACGATGGCGGTGTTACACGCACGAGCGAAGCGAGTGCGTTAATAGCCATCGTGGGCAATCGGCTACTTACCGCAACGTGGTTAATTGATGATTTACCGCATGGAAACCCGTGCGGTAAGGTACCACTTACCCCGCACGTGTGCTGAAATAGTACATTGTGCACCGAGAGAGAAAACGGGCCATTGCGCGCCGAGTATAAAGTGAAAGTCCGAGGCGAAGCCGAGGATCTTTCAACTTTATACGAGGCGTGCAACGTTTTCTCCGAGGTGCACATACTATTTTGTTTCCCAACCGAGTTTCCGAATCCGAGTTATTCATCGTTCGATGCCAACGAAACGCGACCGACTAGCGAAACAGCGAAACTGAGCAAGACCAGTGTAACGAGTAAAACGGTTGAAGAAGTACAGTAGCAGGCAGCCAGCACCGGCAGCCATTTGCACACGCACACTAACGCGCTAACGCCGTCCGCTACGTGCACGCAACGAAGCCAATCACGAGCCGCCTTCTCCTGTAGCCACGGCCGTCTGCCTGTCGTCACTTATATTAACTTTTTAATCGATTTTTTGTATTCAACTGTTCGAATTATTATACATATTCACCGCGCTAGGTGCACGCAGCTTATCACGAGCTGCCGTTGCCTGTCAGTGGCTCATATCAAAACTTTGGGATTTATTATATTGGATTTTTGCAATTATTTTTACATTCTGAAAGGTAGCGATGTATGATCGCATGTGAACCTATCAGCGTAATATTTTTTTACCCATGCATATAGTGACGCTACGCCATTTTTAATGCTCAAATGTTTTGCCATCCGCCTGACGTAGTGACCGAGAATGGCTCACTTTCGATCCTCTTAACCGGATCGAAAACGAGCACTTTCGCTCCGTTGGGAAACAATAGTACATTGTGCACCGAGAGAGAAAACGGGCCATTGCGCGCCGAGTATAAAGTGAAAGTCCGAGGCGAAGCCGAGGATCTTTCAACTTTATACGAGGCGTGCAACGTTTTCTCCGAGGTGCACATACTATTTTGTTTCCCAACCGAGTTTCCGATTCCGAGTTATTCATCGTTCGATGCCAACGAAACGCGACCGACTAGCGAAACAGCGAAACTGAGCAAGACCAGTGTAACGAGTAAAACGGTTGAAGAAGTACAGTAGCAGGCAGCCAGCACCGGCAGCCATTTGCACACGCACACTAACGCGCTAACGCCGTCCGCTACGTGCACGCAACGCAGCCAATCACGAGCCGCCTTCTCCTGTAGCCACGGCCGTCTGCCTGTCGTCACTTATATTAACTTTTTAATCGATTTTTTGTATTCAACTGTTCGAATTATTATACATATGCACCGCGCTAGGTGCACGCAGCTTATCACGAGCTGCCGTTGCCTGTCAGTGGCTCATATCAAAACTTTGGGATTTATTATATTGGATTTTTGCAATTATTTTTACATTCTGAAAGGTAGCGATGCGATGTATGATTGCATGTGAACCTATCAGCGTAATATTTTTTTACCCATGCATATAGTGACGCTACGCCATTTTTAATGCTCAAATGTTTTGCCATCCGCCTGACGCACAGTGGGACAGAATCCCAAAAAGCTGGCCAAAAATCAAATTTTTGAGTTGTGTATATTCGTCTATATACCATCAGATCTTGTTTAGGGATAGTCCTAGAACATAATTCCGGACCGGGCAGGTAAATACCTGCTCTAGGGTCGCCTCGACATCAGTCGACATTCAGCCTCCGTTGAGTGCTCAAGAAAAAAGTGTGCGCGTGGAAAAATTCTTACCTGTTTCAAGTGCTGCGACACTGAGGAAACTAGTTCAATTCGAATTCGGCAAAATGGATTCATTTTCTGGAGGTATGTAGAATATATGGTTATGCACAATTATTGCTCATTTTATGTTTGTGATATTTAAATCTCGCGACAAGTATATAGAAATCGATTTTCTTATGGAGGTTTAAAAAAGTATCCACTGGTATCCGTCTAGTTTCGACAAGGAACTGATAGTGTACAGTGTTAAATATAACATGTTAAAAAACTGGCTGCTCTGGACTGCTCCTTGAGTAGTGAGACTAATTTTTATGGAAAAACGCGTGGCGCGACATTAAGGGGGTATTCTCATGTGAACGCATAAATTTTACCTCTTTTTAGGGAATCGAAAAAAAAATCGAATGGAATATTATTCAGTAGGTCTGTCGCTATCGTCCCTACGAGAATTAATCAATTTCATTGGAAAACAAAAAAATGGCGGACTGTAGAAAAAAAAGTTACGAAAATCTTGGTTTTTTTTGGTACAAATCGTTTATTAAAAATAAGAAAATATTTTCGAAAATAAGCAATTCTGGGACGGTTGATAACTATTAATAAGTAGAAGAACATATATAAATTTCAAAGCAATCGGTTGAATAGTTTTTTGTTTAGGCCCATGAGAGTTTTAGAAAATGAAGTTTCGAGAAAAATGCGTTTAAAGTTTCAAGAGCAGAATTTTCGTGGAAAGTTTATATTTACACTAATGAATTTATCATATCAATTTTACAATACTTTTACGATGTTTTTGCTCTAATTTAACTCCTGAATTGTAAGCAATAACCTCGAAAACCAAATTACATGAGATTTCACTTCATATTTTCAACGTATGAACCATAGTCCGCCATATTGGATCCGCCATTATGAATTTTGAAAATCTGACCTCAGATTCGTAATCAGCGATCCCAAAAACCCCCCGAGTAACCAGTTTCAGTCAAAATAATAGAAATTCGAATTTTTCTTTCTCCATATTATAGCCGCCATTTTGAATTTCGAAAATCTGACTTCAGATTCGTAATCAGCGACCTCGAAAACCCCCGAGTAACCAGTTTCAGTCAAATTAATAGAAATTCGAATTTTTTGTCCGCCATATTGGAGCCGCCATTTTGAATTTTGAAAATCTGACTTCAGATTCGTAATCAGCGACCTCGAAAACCCCCATATAGGTAATTTGGGATTTTTGGCCACGAAATGGGGATTCTGTCCCACTGTGTGACGTAGGGACCGAGAATGGCTCACTTTCGATCCTCTTAACCGGATCGAAAACGAGTACTTTCGCTCCGTTGGGAAACAAAAGCTTTTATTTAACTTGCAATTTATGTTTGTACGGGTGGAATCTTGCTACTCAAGTTTACTTTGGATGACAATACACAAAAAGCTGTGCGACGTCATTCTAAATCCAATATGGCGGACCATCCCGGATGGCGGAATAGTTATTTTTAGTGCACTTCTACAATATGGGTATCATATGAAAGGGCTTGTTGAGAGCAACTCGAAAAAAAATGTGACGTCATTCTAAATCCAATATGGCGGAACATCCCAGATGGCGGAATAGTTATTTTTTATGCACTTCTACAATATGGATATCAATTGAAAGGGCTTGTTGAGAGTAACTCGAAAATAATGTGACGTCATTCTAAATCCAATATGGCGGAACATCCCAGATGGCGGAATAGTTATTTTTTATGCACTTCTACAATATGGGTATCAAATGAAAGGGCTTGTTGAGAGTTACTCGAAAATAATGTGACGTCATTCTAAATCCAATATGGCGGAACATCCAAGATGGGGGAACATCCAAGATGGCGGAACATCCAAGATGGCGGAATAGTTATTTTTTATGCACTTCTACAATATGGGTATCAAATGAAAGTGCTTGTTGAGAGTAACTCGAAAATAATGTGACGTCATTCTAAATCCAATATGGCGGACCATCCAAGATGGCGGAATAGTTATTTTTTATGCACTTCTACAATATGGGTATCAAATGAAAGGGCTTGTTGAGAGTAACTCGAAAAAAATGTGACGTCATTCTAAATCCAATATGGCGGAACATCCCAGATGGCGGAATAGTTATTTTTTATGCACTTCTACAATATGGATATCAAATGAAAGGGCTTGTTGAGAGTAACTCGAAAATAATGTGACTCCATTCTAAATCCAATATGGCGGAACATCCAAGATGGCGGAATAGTTATTTTTTATGCAGTTCTGCAATATGGGTATCAAATGAAAGGGCTTGTTGAGAGTAACTCGAAAATAATGTGACGTCATTCTAAATCCAATATGGCGGAACATCCAAGATGGCGGAATAGTTATTTTGTATGCACTTCTACAATATGGGTATCAAATGAAAGGGCTTGTTGAGAGTAACTCGAAAATAATGTGACGTCATTCTAAATCCAATATGGCGGAATAGTTATTTTTTATGCACTTCTACAATATGGGTATCAAATGAAAGGGCTTGTTGAGAGTAACTCGAAAAATAATGTGACGTCATTCTAAATCCAATATGGCGGAACATCCAAGATGGCGGAATAGTTATTTTTTATGCACTTCTACAATATGGGTATCAAATAAAAGGACTTGTTGAGAGTAACTCGAAAATAATGTGACGTCATTCTAAATCCAATATGGCGGAACATCCAAGATGGCGGAATAGTTATTTTTTATGCACTTCTACAATATGGGTATCAAATGAAAGGGCTTGTTGAGAGTAACTCCAAAAAAAATGTGACGTCATTCTAAATCCAATATGCCGGAACATCCCAGATGGCGGAATAGTTACTTTTTATGCACTTCTACAATAAGGATATCAAATGAAAGGGCTTGCTGAGAGTAACTCGAAAATAATGTGACGTCATTCTAAATCCAATATGGCGGAACATCCAAGATGGCGGAATAGTTATTTTTTATGCACTTCTACAATATGGGTATCAAATGAAAGGGCTTGTTGAGAGTAACTCGAAAATAATGTGACGTCATTCTAAATCCAATATGGCGGAACATCCAAGATGGCGGAATAGTTATTTTTTATGCACTTCTACAATATGGGTATCAAATGAAAGGGCTTATTGAGAGTAACTCGAAAATAATGTGACGTCATTCTAAATTCAATATGGCGGAATAGTTATTTTTTATGCACTTCTACAATATGGATTTCAAATGAAAGGGCTTGTTGAGAGTAACCCGAAAATAATGTGACGTCATTCTAAATCCAATATGGCGGAACATCCAAGATGGCGGAATAGTTATTTTTTATGCACTTCTACAATATGGATATCAATTGAAAGGGCTTGTTGAGAGTAACTCGAAAATAATGTGACGTCATTCTAAATCCAATATGGCGGAACATCCCAGATGGCGGAATAGTTATTTTTTATGCACTTCTACAATATGGGTATCAAATGAAAGGGCTTGTTGAGAGTTACTCGAAAATAATGTGACGTCATTCTAAATCCAATATGGCGGAACATCCAAGATGGGGGAACATCCAAGATGGCGGAACATCCAAGATGGCGGAATAGTTATTTTTTATGCACTTCTACAATATGGGTATCAAATGAAAGGGCTTGTTGAGAGTAACTCGAAAATAATGTGACGTCATTCTAAATCCAATATGGCGGACCATCCAAGATGGCGGAATAGTTATTTTTTATGCACTTCTACAATATGGGTATCAAATGAAAGGGCTTGTTGAGAGTAACTCCAAAAAAAATGTGACGTCATTCTAAATCCAATATGCCGGAACATCCCAGATGGCGGAATAGTTACTTTTTATGCACTTCTACAATAAGGATATCAAATGAAAGGGCTTGCTGAGAGTAACTCGAAAATAATGTGACGTCATTCTAAATCCAATATGGCGGAACATCCAAGATGGCGGAATAGTTATTTTTTATGCACTTCTACAATATGGGTATCAAATGAAAGGGCTTGTTGAGAGTAACTCGAAAATAATGTGACGTCATTCTAAATCCAATATGGCAGAACATCCAAGATGGCGGAATAGTTATTTTTTATGCACTTCTGCAATATGGGTATCAAATGAAAGGGCTTATTGAGAGTAACTCGAAAAATAATGTGACGTCAGTCTAAATCCAATATGGCGGAATAGTTATTTTTTATGCACTTCTACAATATGGATTTCAAATGAAAGGGCTTGTTGAGAGTAACCCGGAAATAATGTGACGTCATTCTAAATCCAATATGGCGGAACATCCAAGATGGCGGAATAGTTATTTTTTATGCACTTCTACAATATGGGTATCAAATGAAAGGGCTTGTTGAGAGTAACTCGAAAATAATGTGACGTCATTCTAAATCCAATATGGCGGAACATCCAAGATGGCGGAATAGTTATTTTTTATGCACTTCTACAATATGGGTATCAAATGAAAGGGCTTGTTGAGAGTAACTCGAAAAATATTCTGACATCACTCTTAATCCAATATGGCGGACTTTTAGAGTTTTTTATGCTTTCTTATAGTATGGGTATTAAATGAAAGGGTTCGCTGCGAATAAAAAGGCAGGTTAAATACTAAAAAGTAAAAAATAAATTAAAAGCAAAAAAACCTCTTTTAAAAAAAGCTTTTATTTAAATGCTCTAAAAAGAAGAAAATAAAATTTTCCTTTAAAATTTTAACTATCAAGTTATAACCTCATTATACACAATTTATATGATCATAAAAGCTTGTCGCGCGATTTACTTGTGTAAATAAACTAGTACCTATTTAATTGAGTAACTTAATCTGCTTATTACGCGACAAGCTTTTATGATCATATAAATTGTGTATAATGAGGTTATAAGTTGATAGTTAAAATTTTAAAGGAAAATTTTATTTTCTTCTTTTTAGAGCATTTAAATAAAAGCTTTTTTTAAAAAAGGGTTTTTTTGCTTTTAATTTTATAACATTGGTTTGCTTACAGTGAAAAAAGCAAATTTCAAAAAAAAATTCACCGCAGTTCCCAAATTTTCTATGTTCATTAATTGTCTACAGATTATATATTTTATAGGCTAGCATACGTAAACTATACAAAATTTAACTATTTCCTTATGTTTTCAAAGAGCGATTTTAAATACATTTCGGGGCAAATTGAATTCTATTTAGTCAGCTAGACAATTAAAACGAGCTGTACCATTTGCAATGGACTCATGATAGCCATAATTAGTCCTCTGTAAAGAAACGTACAGTATGGTTCTCGAACGAATTGATTTCTCCCGTGCATACAAATTCATAAGACACAAAAGAGGAGAGTTAATTCTGTATGATAAAATGTTTTTGATGTGTAAACATCTTTTTTGTCACACGTGCGCCGAAAGTGCCACTTTCAGTACCTCTTTTCGGGGCCGAAAGTAGCCCTTTTCTGACCTGTACAAGAGCGGCCTGTAAAGTAACTCGAGCGGGCAGTAAAGTTCTTTACAGCCCGCTCGAAACAAAGAAATGCGCAAACTGTGTGTATGACAGAGCTGGGCAAACTCGGCGCACTCGTGACAAAAAGTACGGTACGTTCCTCGGGCAGAGGAGGCTTTTACCGGACCCGGTAAAAGTGTCCTTTCTGCCCTTGGTACGTAATGTACTATACCGGAATTTATTTATTGTTGAAATGTTTCGATGCGTATCCATTCGTAGATTACGTTTGTTGTATAAATATGAAATAATCTGCGCGAAGGTTAGTATCATAGTTATTGTGCCGTATACCTAATCAAGGTATTTATCTCCGACAGGAGTATATGGTAGAATATTGAAGAACCATAATAAGAGATCAGCGACTACGAAAACGTGAAAAGACCCGATTTCATAACAATCCTTCGAATTTGAGATTTTTCGATCGCCATATATGTTACGGGAGCGAGCTCTCAGACAACCCGGCTATGCTGTCTGCTCTGTGGTTTGCGGTAGCGCGAGCTGGCAGGCTAGCTTTCGCGGTAGTGTGGCGGGGGATCTGCCTAGCCGCATTTTGCCGCAGAGACGAGCTGCCCGCAACACGAAATCTCGCGCGGACAGGACAAAAAAAAGGAATAGGGAGGTGAAGGTGGCAGGAGGAACCCCTGTTCCTGCCGGTGACGAGCTCTCCGAAAGGGGGATCCCGATGGAATGGATCCTCCTGGGCTATGCCCCAACCGCCCAATGACCTCCCATTTGGCCCATGATTTTGTGGGAGGTCCCTATGAAAACTATAAACCGCGAAAAGAAACCACTGAAGAGGCTAGAAGAAGGCGAGGGGACTTAGGGAACAATCGGTGCTTTTAAATTTCCATAAAAACAATTCTTCCATTCTACATTCTACATTTTCTACATTCTGTTCATTTTAATTGTTAATTTGTTTAGCGAGGCCACCAAACTTATTTAATTTTCATAATCCGTAAAGTTTTTCGAGTTCAGAACACTCTCACGAACTAACGAATTGAGGGAATTTGTTTACGTCACATTTCAGCAGGAAGTGTTCTCTTTGCCTCTTAGCAGCCAATAGGCACTCTTTCATAAACAAAAATCAAGCTAATCAAAAAAAAAAAACTATAATACTTATTTACAGATCTGCGCCTGTCGTCACCCTAGTCCGAAACTTTAGTCTGACTGTCTTATCAACTTCTCGAATTTAAAAACGACGGACCTCCTTTTTGGGTTTCCTTTTCTTTTTAATAATCGAAACTATGACTTCCGCAACCACCAATCTTTCACTTATTAGTTCTTTCTTCGGGAACCGTGGCATCAAGTTTAAGTTTGCTATTGCGCGGCGTACTCCACCCTTGTACTAGTAGGATTCCAAATTTGCACAAAAAAAAAACGAGATGGGAAAAGAAACTGCGGTGTTTCGGTAGCACGTTCTCACTAAGCCAACTGAGACAAGATATTGAGCAACTGTCTCAGTTGTCTCAGTTGGGTAGGATAATAGGCCTGACTATAATAGTCTTATGAGATCTTAAGACTGCTTAAGATTTTGTACGATCATATGAAGTGCCACACTGACAACTATAATAGTCTTATCACATCTTTCGTTAACTTACGAAATCTTTCCGCAAGTCTTAAAGGTACGGTCCGGAGCGAACAAATCTTAAGGAATCTTGACAAAAGTGACGTTTGTGAAAAAATTGGTTGATAATTCGAGAGAAATTTAAATTAATGGTGAATGAAATGGAAACATTAAGTGCTTTAACTTTGTTGGTTGAATTCGTGGGATGTCACTTTTTGCAAATGTCAAAAATTCATTAAGACGATTGTAGTTGAGCTTAAGATTTGTTAAGATTCGGCCGAATCTTAACTAATCATAAGGAAATTTGACAGCAAAGCTTAGAGAGTCTTAAGGCTATTATAGTCAGGCCTAATTGGATTAATCAGCTGACTTTGGCATCGAATTTTTCTGGTGGTCGTTTCCACACGGCACGACTAGCCAAGGCACACTTTCAATGCTAAAATCCCAGGTTTAGAAAGTGTCTTGGCTAATCGTGTCGTGTTTACAAGAATAAGACCCATTATATATGATTATGCCGATTTAAGAGGGACTTCCGCTTGGAAAATAAATAAAATAAAATTAAAGATTATTCTGAGGGCTGCTCAAGAGCTGTCGCAACACACAGCATATAACTGAAACAAATGAGACACAGAAAGTCCATCTCAGATGGCTCAGTTGCTCAAAGGCTGCGTTCATTTTTGTTGCTCAATGTGAAAGTGAGACGATGTGCGAGAACACGCTATCTCAGTGAGCCAACTGAGAATATCTCAGTTGTCTCACTGAGAACGTGCTTGCCGAAAGGCCCTATTGCCGTACACGAATCTGCTCGGTTAGGGTGGGGGGCGAAGGCTACTTAAGACGGATTACGCGGCATAAGGCGGCCTAAGGCGGATTCCGGCGGCCTAAGGCGGATTACGGCGGTTTCAGGCGGCTCAAGGTGGATTACGACTTGATCATTCCGTAGTAAAGTTCGTTCGCCTTTTACTCTACCGACTCGCGTTCCACTTCTTATTTAAGCGGTCCACAATTGTCTATTTTCAGTCCTTGCAAGGGAAGAGACAAAACAAAAGAAAACCCAGAAAAACGTGCACCACCCTCGACCGAAACCGGCAAAGAAAAACTTAACTGGTCACTTATGCGCCACACTCACAAGTCCGCATTAATTTCCACCGATTAGCTATCTGATGCGACGATGGATCAGCACCAATCTCTCATCGATATTCCGCGATAATTTCTGTCCGAATTCTCCTCCCCAATCGACCCGTCCCGCTGTGATTCAATTTCAAAGTCTTCTCCGACCGCCGTGAATGACTTCTGCGTGCGCCCGTCTCGAATGCTCATCACCATGCATCACTCATGCAGTCTCTCACGCAGTACGCCAGCCAGCGCCAAAAGCTTGCCATTTTGGGCTGGTCTGTATGTGTGATACCGTAGGATCTCGTTAAAGATCTCTCCTGATTGGCTGATAGGAATCGCCTCAGTCTTTTAACCGCTAGGTAAATCTATTATTAGATTGGGTTTGGGTACAGTGTCGACAAAATATGTGTTTTGTTTGAGGAATATTTTCTTCCCAAAGCAATTAATGCACACGGAATGTTCTGGCTTTGGTACCTTACCGGGCATTTAGCAGCGAGCCACCTGGTTGAATTTTAGCAGGTAAGCTCGTTATGAATTTCATAGGACATGCTTTGGCTAGTTTTACCTGCTTGAAAAAAAATTTATGACGGGTAAGAAGCGGGGTGTTCGGCTTATGCTGGGGCAATTTAATGCAGCATGTTGGTGTTCCTTTTCCAGGTACAATTTTTGCTATGCGTGAAGCGGGTTAAAGATATTTATATGCTGGTAACATCAATTGTTTTGGCTGTATTACCGCGGCAATTGATGTTAGCAGCATGGGCCGCTTAGATTGACCATAACATATTCTACCATCCATCTTTAATTTCCATTTCGATGAAAGATTCGAAATGAGCGACCCCGTAAACATATAAGGCCCGAATTTTGGACCAATCCTTCGGAGTTAAGAATTTTCATCCGCCATTTTGGATCCACCATTATTGATTTCAATGTCGATGTATATTTCAGATCAGCGACCCCAAAAACATGAAAGACCCGAATTTGGAGCAATCCTTAAAACTTTCGGCCACCATATTGGATCCGCCATTTTTGATTTCGATAGCAGATTTGGGATCAGCGACCCCGAAAATATATTGCGCTTGAATTTTGGAGCAATCCTTAGAAGTTACGAATTATCATCCGCCATATTGGAACCGAAATCTTTACTTGCAATTTCGATAATTGATTCGAGATCAACGACTCTGAAAACATAAAGGGACTGAATTTTGGAGTAGTCCTTCGAAGTTAGGAATTTTCTGTCGCCATATTGGATACGCAATCTTTCAAAATTTTATTGCTCCGCCCTAAGTGGCAATGTTAATATTTTCATCTTTCAGACAACTTACGTACACAAATGCAAGGCACGTGCTCGAAAATGCGAAACGTGTGTCTGTGACGTCAATATTTTATTTTCATATAAAACAAAAATTCCGCCTATTCATGGTTAGTGTGGTCCGTGATGGATTGGCGGTCTAATTGGGGAAGTGTACGTTTTGGGTAAATATATACTCAGAAGTGGAAGGAGATAGGCCGCTAAGTTGGAGGGTGAGGTAAGCCGGCGTTGTATTATTTTGGTGTCGTAATGGTTCCGAGTCGACAATAGAAGCCTTCTAAAAGGCATGATTCAGCCCTTCTTTGGAGTGCAAAAGACCTTCCATTTCGTATGCCAATTAATATCCTTTTTATACATTCATGTCCAAGGTCTTCTCTCGATATGAGATGCTGTTAGGAGGTGCATTATTTTCTTCATATTTATCTTCTTTCAACAGATCTTTTAGTGCAGTTCCTTGTCATTAATTTTCCCGCCATTAACCATAAGCCTTTTTTAAAGAGGTTTATAGGTACAGATGGGAAATAATTACATTAAACTGAAAATTAATTAAGGCTAAAGGTTAATCAGTTTTAGCCGGCTTTCATATGAAGGAAGCTTGAAGTTATCTGTCCAAGGAGGGTCACACAACGCAGAGCGGACGAACCTACGCTGCACTGCTTTGATCCTGTTTATGAAGGTTTTACAAAGCCAAGAGTTGAGTTGGCTCTACGATATAGTCAATGTGGGACCGGAAGTTGAACACACTGTCGCAGATAACACCCAGGTCACGAAGGAAGCTAACAGACGGAATTTGTTCACATAGAAACAATCTGGGAGAGGTGGAGATACGTTTGCTGGAGTAAGTCAGGAGATGTCAAGTCGGCTGTCAACTGACTAATCGTATTTCTATACGGTCTTGAGTATTTTTTCTGTTTTAATTTATTCTGCTACTTTGTGCATCACTGTTTTTCGTTCTAATTTCCGTCGTTTGTGTCCCTTTGTCGTTTGCTGCTGGAGGGTTTTGCCTGGTCTCCTGCTTGCATAGAAATACAAACTAAGCACGGAACGGCTATATCGTGTATGAACCCTGTACATGAGCGACCACCTCAATGGGACCTACCTAGAGGAGAACAGCAACAGCATTTATGAGGGAGAGCTAAATAAGAATCAGGCCAAGCTGGGCCAAGCGGTGAATGGTAGCGTGTAAATAGATGTTAAGGGGGGCATAGGCATTAAGGCAGGAACTTCAGAAAATTTTGAATTGTATGCCCCCTTCTGATTATGGCTTCATATTTACGCCTGCACTGAGCGACCATACGAACACAGCCTATTCTAACACATCAGGAAATGTGGTACGCTAAATCTGGCTTACAGCCGTTCCGTGCTTAGTTCATATTTCCATGCCTGCTTGTCGGAATATACAGTCTTTTCTGGGAGGTTGGACGTTTGCCCTGCTGGACGTCGGATTATTAGCATAGGACTTGCTTATTTTGCTAGGGGTGAATTCTTAGTATATGCCTCTGCCGAGGCTTGAGATCTTTTCATTTTGAGATCATTTTAATTTTTAATTTGTTTAGCGATGCCACCAAACTTATTTAATTTTCATAATCCGTAAAGTTTTTCGAGTTCAGAACACTCTCACGAACTAACGAATTGAGGGAATTTGTTTACGTCACATTTCAGTAGGAAGTGTTTGCTTTGCCTCTTAGCAGCCAATAGGCACTCTTTCATAAACAAAAATCAAGCTAATCAAAAAAAAAAAACTATAATACTTATTTACAGATCTGCGCCTGTCGTCACCCTAGTCCGAAACTTTAGTCTGACTGTCTTATCAACTTCTCGAATTTAAAAACGACGGACCTCCTTTTTGGGTTTCCTTTTCTTTTTAATAATCGAAACTATGACTTCCGCAATCACCAATCTTTCACTTATTAGTTCTATCTTCGGGAACCGTGGCATCAAGTTTAAGTTTGCTATTGCGCGGCGTACAAGGGTGGAAGTAGGATTCCAAATTTGCACAAAAAAAAAACGAGATGGGAAAAGAAACTGCGGTGTTTCGGTAGCACGTTCTCACTAAGCCAACTGAGACAAGATATTGAGCAACAGTCTCAGTTGTCTCAGTTGGGTAGGATAATAGGCCTGACTATAATATTCTTATGAGATCTTAAGACTGCTTAAGATTTTGTACGATCATATGAAGTGCCACACTGAGAACTATAATAGTCTTATCACATCTTTCGTTAACTTACGAAATCTTTCCGCAAGTCTTAAAGGTACGGTCCGGAGCGAACAAATCTTAAGGAATCTTGACAAAAGTGACGTTTGTGAAAAAATTGGTTGATAATTCGAGAGAAATTTAAATTAATGGTGAATGAAATGGAAACATTAAGTGCTTTAACTTTGTTGGTTGAATTCGTGGGATGTCACTTTTTGCAAGTGTCAAAAATTCATTAAGACGATTGTAGTTGAGCTTAAGATTTGTTAAGATTCGGCCGAATCTTAACTAATCATAAGGAAATTAGAGCTTAGAGAGTCTTAAGGCTATTATAGTCAGGCCTAATTGGATTAATCAGCTGACTTTGGCATCGAATTTTTCTGGTGGTCGTTTCCACACGGCACGACTAGCCAAGGCACACTTTCAATGCTAAAATCCCAGGTTTAGAAAGTGTCTTGGCTAATCGTGTCGTGTTTACAAGAATAAGACCCATTATATATGATTATGCCGATTTAAGAGGGACTTTCGCTTGGAAAATAAATAAAATAAAATTAAAGATTATTCTGAGGGCTGCTCAAGAGCTGTCGCAACACACAGCATATAACTGAAACAAATGAGACACAGAAAGTCCATCTCAGATGGCTCAGTTGCTCAAAGGCTGCGTTCATTTTTGTTGCTCAATGTGAAAGTGAGACGATGTGCGAGAACACGCTGTCTCAGTGAGCCAACTGAGAATATCTCAGTTGTCTCACTGAGAACGTGCTTGCCGAAAGGCCCTATTGCCGTACACGAATCTGCTCGGTTAGGGTGGGGGGCGAAGGCTACTTAAGACGGATTACGCGGCATAAGGCGGCCTAAGGCGGATTCCGGCGGCCTAAGGCGGATTACGGCGGTTTCAGGCGGCTCAAGGTGGATTACGACTTGATCATTCCGTAGTAAAGTTCGTTCGCCTTTTACTCTACCGACTCGCGTTCCACTTCTTATTTAAGCGGTCCACAATTGTCTATTTTCAGTCCTTGCAAGGGAAGAGACAAAACAAAAAAAAACCCAGAAAAACGTGCACCACCCTCGACCGAAACCGGCAAAGAAAAACTTAACTGGTCACTTATGCGCCACACTCACAAGTCCGCATTAATTTCCACCGATTAGCTATCTGATGCGACGATGGATCAGCACCAATCTCTCATCGATATTCCGCGATAATTTCAGTCCGAATTCTCCTCCCCAATCGACCCGTCCCGCTGTGATTCAATTTCAAAGTCTTCTCCGACCGCCGTGAATGACTTCTGCGTGCGCCCGTCTCGAATGCTCATCACCAACTGACTCCAGTCTCTCACGCAGTACGCCAGCCAGCGCCAAAAGCTTGCCATTTTGGGCTGGTCTGTATGTGTGATACCGTAGGATCTCGTTAAAGATCTCTCCTGATTGGCTGATAGGAATCGCCTCAGTCTTTTAACCGCTAGGTAAATCTATTATTAGATTGGGTTTGGGTACAGTGTCGACAAAATATGTGTTTTGTTTGAGGAATATTTTCTTCCCAAAGCAATTAATGCACGCGGAATGTTCTGGCTTTGGTACCTTACCGGGCATTTAGCAGCGAGCCACCTGGTTGAATTTTAGCAGGTAAGCTCGTTATGAATTTCATAGGACATGCTTTGGCTAGTTTTACCTGCTTGAAAAAAAATTTACGGCGGGTAAGAAGCGGGGTGTTCGGCTTATGCTGGGGCAATTTAATGCAGCATGTTGGTGTTCCTTTTCCAGGTACAATTTTTGCCATGCGTGAAGCGGGTTAAAGATATTTATATGCTGGTAACATCAACTGTTTTGGCTGTATTACCGCGGCAATTGATGTTAGCAGCATGGGCCGCTTAGATTGACCATAACATATTCTACCATCCATCTTTAATTTCCATTTCGATGGAAGATTCGAAATGAGCGACCCCGTAAACATATAAGGCCCGAATTTTGGACCAATCCTTCGGAGTTAAGAATTTTCATCCGCCATTTTGGATCCACCATTATTGATTTCAATTTCGATGTATATTTCAGATCAGCGACCCCAAACACATGAAAGACCCGAATTTGGAGCAATCCTTAAAACTTTCGGCCACCATATTGGATCCGCCATTTTTGATTTCGATAGCAGATTTGGGATCAGCGACCCCGAAAATATATTGCGCTTGAATTTTGGAGCAATCCTTAGAAGTTACGAATTATCATCCGCCATATTGGAACCGAAATCTTTACTTGCAATTTCGATAATTGATTCGAGATCAACGACTCTGAAAACATAAAGGAACTGAATTTTGGAGTAGTCCTTCGAAGTTAGGAATTTTCTGTCGCCATATTGGATACGCAATCTTTCAAAATTTTATTGCTCCGCCCTAAGTGGCAATGTTAATATTTTCATCTTTCAGACAACTTACGTACACAAATGCAAGGCACGTGCTCGAAAATGCGAAACGTGTGTCTGTGACGTCAATATTTTATTTTCATATAAAACAAAAATTCCGCGTATTCATGGTTAGTGTGGTCCGTGATGGATTGGCGGTCTAATTGGGGAAGTGTACGTTTTGGGTAAATATATACTCAGAAGTGGAAGGAGATAGGCCGCTAAGTTGGAGGGTGAGGTAAGCCGGCGTTGTATTATTTTGGTGTCGTAATGGTTCCGAGTCGACAATAGAAGCCTTCTAAAAGGCATGATTCAGCCCTTCTTTGGAGTGCAAAAGACCTTCCATTTCGTATGCCAATTAATATCCTTTTTATACATTCATGTCCAAGGTCTTCTCTCGATATGAGATGCTGTTAGGAGGTGCATTATTTTCTTCATATTTATCTTCTTTCAACAGATCTTTTAGTGCAGTTCCTTGTCATTAATTTTCCCGCCATTAACCATAAGCCTTTTTTAAAGAGGTTTATAGGTACAGATGGGAAATAATTACTAAAACCAATGCAAGAACACATAAATTCGCTAAGAGAACAAAGTCAATAAACTTCCGCACGAAGCGCCACTCATTGAAACAGTAATAATTTTCCGTGACGCACGCGCGTAAGATGACATCATCCAGGACAATTTTTCAGTTCACTAGTATCTCTCCTTTTCGGTTCTAATGGAAGGTGTTTTTGAATTTCCGACTAGGACACGTCACAGCTGTCGGTAAAATTTACGTCACGGTGTCGGTTTTTCTCATTTCATACCCCAAGCAATTACATAATGAGACGATAGAAGCTTCGCTTCATAAATACAGCATACATTTGATATGTGACTCCACTAACAACTAATCTCAAAACTCAAATTGAGGTTACATGGCTTTAATTCAAGTTAATCCGACAGATTTTTCGGAATTTCTCATGGAAATACAATAATAGTTAAGGCTACAGTCCGGACTTGTATATCTATTTATTTATTTCCATTATTAGAAGCTACAGAAATATATACATTAAACTGAAAATTAATTAAGGCTAACGGTTAATCAGTTTTAGCCGGCTTTCATATGAAGGAAGCTTGAAGTTATCTGTCCAAGGAGGGTCACACAACGCAGAGCGGACGAACCTACGCTGCACTGCTTTGATCCTGTTTATGAAGGTTTTACAAAGCCAAGAGTTGAGTTGGCTCTACGATATAGTCAATGTGGGACCGGAAGTTGAACACACTGTCGCAGATAACACCCAGGTCACGAAGGAAGCTAACAGACGGAATTTGTTCACATAGAAACAATCTGGGAGAGGTGGAGATACGTTTGCTGGAGTAAGTCAGGAGATGTCAAGTCGGCTGTCAACTGACTAATCGTATTTCTATACGGTCTTGAGTATTTTTTCTGTTTTAATTTATTCTGCTACTTTGTGCATCACTGTTTTTCGTTCTAATTTCCGTCGTTTGTGTCCCTTTGTCGTTTGCTGCTGGAGGGTTTTGCCTGGTCTCCTGCTTGTCGGAATATACAGTCTTTTCTGGGAGGTTGGACGTTTGCCCTGCTGGACGTCGGATTATTAGCATAGGACTTGCTTATTTTTCTAGGGGTGAATTCTTAGTATATGCCTCTGCCGAGGCTTGAGATCTACCAAATTTTAATAGTAGTTTTCTTTCTCCTATTTTCTTGACGGATATATTGCTGGAGTTGGAGGTTAGACTCTTTCCCGCCTTGAATTTTTAAGTTACGGCACAACTTATCTGACATCTGTGACACGAACTACTCTGAGTGTCATCGTTCAGCTGTCAATATGCACCGGGTTCCTGCACCAGCTATACATCCCTCCCCACCCCATTTTTTGGACAACATAACAACTCGCAATGGTCACCTGCAAGATTTACCACAAAGGTACACCTTATGTGCGACGGCGCGGCGTCTGCGGCAAGTCTTTCCATGCCACTTGCCCTTCACGATCCTCTACGTCTGCTATCACTACCTGCCATGACTTTTCGCAGATACTACCTTGCCACGTTATGCTATTCTTCAAGAAGGCAATGGACAGTTTTTCCTATGAGCAAATCGTCATTGGCGACAAAATTGCTCACATCTGTGCTAACTGGGCCAATCTCATCGCTATTTCTGACGACATCAATTTAATGGGCGAGAAACTCGAGAAGCTTTTGACGATTTCCGAGACCTTAAACTCAAACTCGTGCAGTCTTTTGGAAAAATCGCACCAGCTTAATACTAAAATTAATATTATTTCCGACTCCATTGACGATCTCCGCTTATCTGCTGACGGCCGCCCTCTTACTAACACTGTAGACACTGTGGAGCCCTTCCTTCCTATAATCGAGGATATCAGAAGAGGTGTCAAGCCGGTTAAAAGCGACTTGAGCTCTTGGTCGAATGCTGTCCTCGCTGACTCTAAGATTATCTGCACCATTGCTTCGGATGTTAAACCTTATCTCTTAACAATAAGCCTTGTGGCGGCTTACCAGCGTCTAAGTCAATCGCGGTTGTTGGCGAAGTGAACCCACTGTGTCCTCCTGCCAGCAGATCGGAGGACTCTAAGGATCTAGCTCCTATGTCACCAGCTGCTTTACAATCTTCATCACCGCCGCAAGCTTGCACCGAAGACTCGCAGCCAGCCCGTCGAAGAGCGCCACGACGGCGACGTCGTACTTCTCCCGTTCTAACTAGGGAATTAAACGCAAAATCGGCCCCGGCCCCTGACTGCGCAGCCTTCCAACATCTCCGTGCTGCTACCTGCCCGGCGGCGTCCCCGCTGTATTTTCATTTCAAGAGTTGATCCCGAGATCACGGAGGAAAGATTGAGTCACCACATCTCAAACCGTACCGGAGCTTCTCTCGACAGTGTTGTCTGCAAGAAGCTGACTTCGGCCCACGGTCGCTCCGATCGCTCCTTTACAGCTTCGTTCAAGGTTTTCGTCCCAAGAAAATTTGTTCTCTGCTACAATTTCACTTGCTATCTGGCCCACTGTATCCACTGTGCGGGAATTTAAACCTAGGACGAACATCATTAAAGCGCCCAGCTCACAAAACTCAAAGGAGAGCTGTCTCTCTACTACGCCAATGTAACCGGGCTTCGATCAAAGACTGCGAAACTTCGTTTCATCTTCAGAATCAGATTTCGACGTGGTATGCCTTACTGAAACATGGCTATGCGGTAAATTTTTCGACGCAGAACTTTTCAACCAAGTCGAATTCCAAGTTTTTCGTCGTGACCGACACCTGTCAGCTGTCGACGCACCCGTTGGGGGTTGTGTACTCTGCGCGGTGCGCTGTGGCATCACCTGCTCACCTGTGGAGTTTCCCTCTCCACCAGGCATAGAGACGATTTGTCTGGGAATTACATTCCAGTATAAAACCACCTTTCTACTGATTGTGTACATTCCTCCTAACACATCTCCTGACACTTACGAGATGCTGACTTACTCCATCGAGCAACTAATGACGACTCTATCTCCTGTGGACGATTTAATGAATATCGGTGACTTCAACCTTCCGTCAGTTGTCTGGAAAGCTTTTCCGGAGGAGAACTCTCTCCTCCCTTGTTCACCTGGATCTGGCTTTGCACCGCGATTCATCGACAGAATTCTCTCCTCTGGACTCTCACTGGTCTGCGGCATAGCTAATAGCTTTGACCGATTCTTGGATCTCGTTTTCTGCATTGACCCAGATCACACTGTGGTTAGGAGATGCGTCGCACCTATCCTTCTGGAATCATCTCATCATCCTGCCCTTCATATTGTGTTTTCTACGGAGGATTGCAATTTAGATTTTGCCGATATTACTGACTACTGTTTTAATTTTAAGCGAGCTGATTTTTCGTCTTTGAACTCTAAGATAGTAAATTGCGACTGGTCTAACGTCTTAAATGAAACAGACATTGACAGGGCTACGCAATCCTTTTACAACCAGCTCTATGACTGTTTCCCTAGTTGTGTTCCTATTACAGAGCGGAGAAATCACTTCACTCGCCTACCGTGGTTTAACAGTTACCTGAAGCACTTGAAAAATCAAAAGTCCAAGGCATGGAGAAGGTTCTGTGCCTATAAAAATGACGAGGACTATGTCACATATCCTGAACTTCATTCCCTCTTCATGTCTATCTCTGCGTTCGTCTATAATGAGCACGTGGATCACACCAAATATATGCTACGTAGGAATCCTAAACTGTTTTGGAAGTTTGTCAATTCCAAACGCAACTCTGATGGCTTCGCCACCTCTCTTTTCTATGAAGACACGCTGAGCAACGACGCTCTGACGACAGGTAATCTTTTTAGCGACTTTTTTCAAACTACTTTCATTAAACCTATCAGCTTTAATGATTTTATACACCTGACTAAACTTCCTCCTCCCTCTCTTCAGATGAAGGACTTACTCTTAGACAGTTTTTTTAGCGGTACTGAGGGTGTTCCTGCATCTGTTGTTAAGAAATGTGGTTGTCTTTGTCTTCTGTTCTTTGTTATTTATTTAATTTATCTATTCGCTGTGGTGTTTTTCCCTCTATGTGGAAAATGTCGCTTATTCTGCCTTTACATAAAAATGGAAGAAGGGACGACCTCTCTAATTACAGACCTATTGCTAATTTGCCGTGTATATCGAAGAAGTAATTTGAATCTCTTATCTTTGATGCGCTATATTTTCACTCTAAGCCCTTCTTGGGCTCTTTTCAACACGGTTTCCGCAAGGGTAAATCCACGACATCTAACCTAGTTGAATTCACGAATTTTTGTACCTCTGTGCTGGAGCGCAGTAAGCAAGTGGACTGTATTTATACAGACTTCAGCAAAGCCTTCGACCGCCTAAATCACCAGCTCCTTTTATACAAGCTTAAACTTCTAGGGTTTCCTTCTCTTTTTATCAATTGGTTGTCCTCTTACTTATGTAATGGGTCACAGAGAGTGATTTCTAGATCTTCTCTATCCAAGGAGATCAAAATAGAATCGGGGGTTCCGCAGGGCAGCCACCTTGGCCCTTTACTCTTTATTATATTTATCACCGATATCTGCCTTACTGTACTTTATTCCAAAATCCTATGCTACGCTGATGACGCTAAAATATTCCGCGTAATTAATAATTCCTCAGATTGTGTTTCTTTAAATTCTGACTTGACCCTTTTCAATAATTGGAGTCACAAAAACTACTTACCGTTAAACATAACTAAGTGTTCTGTTATGTCATTCACTCGTAATAAAAATCCTTTCTCTTTTGTCTACGAGGTGGGAGGAAGTTCATTAACTAGACTTGACAAATGCAGAGATTTGGACGTTATCTTCAATTCGCAGCTTACCTTCGCAGATCATATTGTTTCCGTTGTCCTTAAGGCTAATGCGGCTTTGGGTTTCGTGAAAAAGTGGTCTCGCGAGTTCAATGACCCGTATATTTGCAAGCAACTCTACTGCGCACTTGCAAGGCCCATCCTTGAATATGCTTGCCCAGTCTGGTCTCCGTATCATCTCTCTGAGACAAAAAGAGTGGAATTCTTAAGATTTGCTCTCGGATGCCTGCCTTGGAGAGACTCTCTTAACCTACCTCCTTACTCAGACAGACTGAAGCTGATTGGCCTGGCCAGCCTCGAAAAGAGGCGCGAAGTATCCAAAACGACCTTCCTCTTCGGCATACTTCAAGGGTCTATTGATTCCCCGGAGCTACTGAGTCAGATCAGTATTTCAGTTCCCTCTCGTTCATTGCGAGGTTCGGACTTTCTGCATGTCTCTTATCACCGCACAAAGTACGGTAAGAATATGCCGATACCATCTATGTCGCGGCTTTTCAACTTCTACTATATATAAGGATTCCATGGACTTTAACAAATCGTTAGCAAAACCCAGTTGAGAAGTCGGCTCGCTTAGTCTCTTCTATTGTCTTCTTACATCTTTAGTAGTCAGTTCATTTGATGAATTTGTTAATAATAAATAAATAAAGTGATCAATTGGCATTTGGATACATTGAGATCAAGGAAGTTTTTCACGCACCAAGTGGAGCAACTGTTCAGGCTGTTTTGAAGTAGGGTAGAGCCAGATGTGTTGGTAATTTGTTTAAAGATTTTCATGTCATCGGCATAAATTAAAAGTTCGGAATGATTAATAACCTCCTCAATATTATTTATCGTTCAGCTAGCTGATGAAATTGTATATTTAGATATTCGCGGTTACAAACCGAATGCTTTTATTTAAGCGCTAAATATCGCAAATCTTGCCGAAAGCGTATAGATGAGCTATCTGCACCAATTCGTTCACCTGTTGCAACTGCTTTCTGATTCAGCTCAGCCAATGGTGTGTGGTCTGTCATTGGATGTGATTAGTCCAGAGTTAACGGTGAACCCCAATCACTGCCAAATCATCACAAATGTCTGCTTATTGGGGCGAAGTCTTGGCCAATTTCACAACGCAACTTCCCCGTCAACAGCTCCAAGGTCCGACCGACCTAAACTGCAGAAATTTGGATATATTGTCTTTTATGCCAGATAAGTTTTCATGCCAGAGAAACCGTTGAATATTTGTAGTAGCGATCATTTTCGTTCTAAGGGCTGACTACATTGTTTTCGATCCGCTCAGTTCCGATGAGCTGTCAAATTTGTGCTTACCAGAAGCAATGCAATTGCATACAATGCGGCGGACCGTAGCGGATCGGAGCGAAAAGTTGATCAACTTTCAACTTCGTCGGGACGCTTAATCTCAAAAAACTTGTATACTTGTCTTGTCAGTAAATGTCAGTTGTGCGTAAAAATCTGTCAGCCCTGATACAAATTACAATGCAGACGATACGAATTTGGCGGTGAGATTTACGCGCACAACTGACATTTAGTGAAAAATTACAACAACTTTATGAGACTATGCGTTCCGATAAGTCATATCGGATCGGGACATTGTAATCAGATCTCCGTTCGGTCGGAACGGATTCGAGCGGAGCGGAGTGGATCGGAAACAATGTAATAAGCCCTTTAGCCAGAACTTGTTGCGGGAATATTTGCGCCTGCTATCGGCAGAAAGATGGTGGTGTGGTTACATTTTTTACATGGGAACTGCTCAGCGAACGACAAAGGACGACATCCAGGAATGAGTTGCTGCTATTTTCAAGAGCATTGCACCAATGCACCAACGTTACAAATTTCACTAGCCAAGTGGCTAGATGACGAATTTGTACAGAAACCGTAAAGAAAGTTAATCGGACCGAGTTTGACATCGCATCTCCTCACACCAGAGTCGAGTGTCTTCACCACTTAGGTATGTGAAAAGTTGGTCATAGCACTGATGAAAGTGGTGAAGTACACTTGGTTTGGGTTTTTGGGATGAAAATAAAACCACTAGCAATGAGTTCTCGCGGTTACAAACCGAATGCTTTTGTTTAAGCGCTAAGAACCGCAAATTTCTGCACCAATCCGTGTTGCAACTGGACTCCGATTCAGCTCAGCTAACGGTGTATGGCCTGTCATTGGATGTGATTAGTCCAGAGTTAAAGGTGAATTCTTATCACCGCCGAATCACCACAAATGTCTGCTTATGGGGCGGAGCGAAGTCTGGCCAATTTCACAACAGTATGAACGATGACTAAAAGTCATAGGTATGTACAAAAGCATGCCCGGTCGGAAGTGTGCGGTCTATTAAAATAAGCTTGGAGATAATTTAATTTGTGAAATGCCCGAAGATTCGTCTGTAGGAAAATTATACAAACTATAATCCGATGAGTAAGTGAGCCAAGCATTATAGCTAGTGAGTTCATATATTTATATATATAGGGTATATCAGTTAAGGTATACCAAAATAAAAGGCAGGTGGGGGAAAATCTCAATCGTTTTCGAGTTGCAAGGTGATCCATAAATTCGGAATGCAGAATACTATACAAATAACTACCATCTTAATGTATTTTCCCAAAAATGCCACGAATGTTGATCTACCTCTACCATTGCAGGTGCAGTCACTTGTGAAACTGAAAAAAGCTCTTAATTTCCTAAATTTTACATTTTTAGCAATTTGTCTCCGAAATTCATATTATTAATACCCCTCTTTCTTTTTTTATTGAATTTATCTCATTGGCTTTCCAAGGAGGTATAAAACATCTAGGTAGAGAAAGGGTGTACACAAATTTTTTCACCGACATATAAATATATGTCGAAAGGTTTGGCGGAATACGAAAAAATAACATTTTTTTATATTTATTTTTTAAATTATACGTTTGTAACGTACTGCCATTGGCTGTAATAAGTTTTAAATTAGAGAGAAAACATTTTGGAGTTAATTTAAGTCAAATTTTTTATAAAATGCCGATTTTTTTATAGATCAATTTTAATTATCGAAAGCTGAATATGGAACATCACTAATAAAACTTTTGAAAAGGCAAAATGACGTACCCAATATAGCGTCCGAAAAGTTCAACTTCAAAGGAATACTACGACAACGGGTTTCTCTATGTTTTCGGGGTCACTGATGTCGAATCTGCTATCGAAATTTTAAAACTAATGATGGCGGATCCAATATGGCGTTCGCGAGATTTTAACTTCCTCAGCCAATTTCGATGGGATGGAGGATCCGCACTGGTAAATAGTTTTACACCGAGCGAAGTCGGCCATAAAAGCTGTTTAAAGTTAAAGTCTACATTTTATTCATCAACGATTTTTACAATAAGGTAAGTCTTTACAGATAGGTTTTATATAATCCCCTCCACAGGGATATACTAATAGCGTTTAGGTAAGAAATAGTAATAATGATAAGATTTACACTAACTAGCAAGGTAATTATTGGTTCAGGCATAGCGCTGCTTATCGAATGGCATTCATGAGCTTCTTTAAAGTTTATGAAAGGTTTTTCTTACACGATGTAGAGCATGTGAAAACAATGTTATTTTATGTAACAAAATATTTGAAAATAAAAGTTTCCAAACTTTGTCGGGCCTTTTATACGAATAATTCTTTTTATACAAATTCCTTTTCAACTTACCCGATTAGAGTAAATAGGTAATGCATGTCAGTAATAATTTTATTTATCTTTTGCTAAGGTCGCCATATCTCTGGAACAGGTTAGTAAGACGCTCGAAAGGAACCTAGATTAGGTTAGGTTACAAAATAATGCTTTATTCGAGAACTGTCTAGTAATAGGGACTATAATAGTAGTACGAAAATTTAATTTTAATCATAACTCGTTTTAAGGCCCAGCTTTGAATGGTGTAAAATAATTTACCAGGTAAAATTGAATATTTATCTTGTATTTCCATCAATCAATTTACCTTAAAAACGATTTCCCAAGCGAAAATTGCATGTTGTTGCGACAACCCACCACAGAGCACTTCATTTCGTAAATTCACATAAAGTTTAGCTTATTCGCACTGTTGACTCCAATAAACAATGCGTGAAATAGTTCTTTATACAATCCTCGCAGACTTTTGCCACTATTATAGTTACATGCTCAAAACCTTGCAATTTTCCAGTTTAATCTATTCAAACTTCGAAGTAGTACAGATTTCAATTGAAAGTTCAATGGGATGTTTTATTTAGGTTCTCTCGTACTCGCTATTGCTGTACTCCTCTCCGGAGCTATCTTAAGGGAGTACCCACGATAAATCAATTAACAAACAGTGTTCGGGATTAGGATCCCAATATTCTGTCCCCTTCTTCTTCCTGCAACAGCACGGAGCCGCTGACTGCTCGTGCATCAGCAGCCTTACAAGCCGACCGCGCTTCAGCGTCGGCCTTAGCAAAGGGAGCCAACTTCGGAGTCCTTAACGGCGTCCCCGATGACGCCATTCTTGAAGCAACCGCCGTGCTAGAGGGTTTCCAAAGGTACGTCCGTGTATTCTAATTTTCTTGAATTGCAAATAAGCGAATAAGCGAATAAGTTGAGTATTCCGCGCATTAAGTGTAATCAAATCCTCAACATTTGGTGCCCCCTGTCAGGTATTTGATTTAGTGTTTTTCCTCGGACAAAGAAAGGACGCCGGTCATCCGTGGTCCTTCGAGAAGTTTCATTTTGCAAACAGTGCCGCGTGACGCGCAGTGAGTTTTCTGGAAACGAGGTTGTTCTTGCAAACGCGCGCGACGCGTAGTGAGGTTCCGGGAACATCAGTGACCCCTAGTGCGTTTCCAGGAAGCAGGAATTTCGTGGAACGGTGCCGCGCGACGCGCACTCGTCGGGTGCTTCCGAGAAGTGGGTGATTTCGGTGAAGCAGCGACTCACACGTGCTGGAATTGTGTTTCCGCGAAACGGTGCCCTGGTGCTCTAGTGACCCAGTGAAGGTTCGCCGAATTCTGTGGCACGGCGTATTCCTTTCGTGTGTCGGACTATGGCGGATTTAAATCGTCGTTCGGTGGCGAAAAATGCACTCGCTCGGGTGCATCAGCGAGTTGCCGCGGACGACTATGCGCCGGACATCACGGAGGCGAACTTTGAATTGCTGCAGGCGCAACAGCAGTATGACAGGTTCACCACCGCGCAAGACGCCCTTGTTGCGATCGCGCCTAGTGAGGCCGAGCTCCTCGCTCACGACGAGTTGGCCGCACAGGTCAATGACACGTATCGGCAAACGTGTCTCATCCTGCAGCGGCGCATTGCTCTGCACGAGACGGCTATCAAGCCACAACGCGCCGAAACGGCTTCTTCGGGGTCGCATGGCTTGCCCGCGTGCCATGTCGACTTGAAGCTGGAGTCGCTAGCCATCCCTACCTTTAACGGTGCACTTGAGGATTGGCTGGCGTTTAAGGACGCGTTCGAAACGCTGGTGCACGACCAGGTTGGGCTTCCGGAGGCCCATAAGCTGGCAAAACTGCGCCAGGCAGTGGACCCAGCTGTTGTGCCTCTCATTGGGGGCCTGTACAGCGGCGGGTACAGTGCGACTTGGGAGGCCCTTAAGCAGCGGTATAATAATCCGCGTCAGCTCGCTCATGCGGATGTCACGCGCATTTTGGACATGCCGCGAGCTTTGAAGGAGACGGCGCCGGAGCTTCTCCGTGTGGTTGACACCGTTCGCCAGGCACTCCGCGCTTTGCGAGTGATGAATCAGCCGGTTGATTCATGGGACGCCTTGGCCGTGCCGATCGTTTTAAGGTGTCTTCCAGAGACGGTGTATGAGGCCTGGGTGATGGGCCTCCGCAGCACCGAGGTTCCGAGGCTGGAGGAACTTTTAAATTTCGTGGAGCAGCGTGCACACAGCCTGCCGCCCAAGTCATCTGGGTTGGCAATCCGACCTTCCGCTGGCTCACCGGTGAGGGGCTTTACGGCGTCGAAGACGGCCCCCGCGCCAGCGAGGCCATCTTTACGAAGCCACGTTGCTGTGGCGCTCAGGCCTACGGCGGGCCCTTTAGCTGCATCGTCGGGCAGAACGGCGCGATGCCTCATCTGTGCTGGACCACACCGCGTTAGCCGTTGTGAATTGTTGGCGGCCATGGCGGTCGATGATAGGTACACACGGGCGGTAGACAAGGGCTTGTGCATTAATTGCCTTTCGCCGAGTCACACGAAGCGTACCTGTCCAGCCGGCGGTTGTCGATACTGCGGCGCTAAGCATCACACTCTGCTGTGCCGTGAGCCACTGCCATCCGCTTCAGCTGCTCCTCCCTCAGCGGAGCAACAAGGGACCAGCTCGCGCAATGGGGATATGTCGCAATGTGTGCCGGCGACGATAAGTGCCCCGCCATCCACGCCAACAGTGCCGAAGACACCGAAGTCTTCCTCAAACTGACTCGGAGCTCATCCAGTCAGCTTTTTGGTCCAAGACCACTATCTAGTCCTGCTCGCCACTACTCGCGCTATTGCACATGGCAGCACGGAGCAAACGACCCTGCGACTTCTATGTGACCCAGGCTCTCAAGCTAGCTTCGTTACCGAGCGACTAGCTGCACAACTTCAGCTGCGCCGTAAGAAGACAACAATCCCGGTCCAGGGTGTCGGCGCTGTCGCACACACCACGTGCAAAGGTATTGTTTCTCTTTCCCTCTCCCCTAGCCAGGAGCCGGAGAAACGCATTGAACTCAATGCATACGTCCTCCCCACAATAGCATCAGCCATGCCGTCCGCTCCAATCGACATTCGGCGCTGGCCTCATTTGCAGGGACTCACACTGGCTGACCCTCACTTCGGCAGTCCAAGCAGCATCGATATGCTCCTCGGAGCGGACATCTGGGGGTCACTTCTCGAGGAAGGCGTTATCCGTGGTGAACAGCACGAACCTATCGCGCAGCGCACGAAGCTCGGATGGGTCGTGTTCGGCCCTACTTCGGCAACTACATTCTCGCCCACAGTGGGCACATTCAGTGCGACTATCGACAGTGCAACGTCATCCCTCGAAGAGCTCGTGCAGCGATTCTGGCTTCTCGAGGAGGTTCCTGAGTCCGTGTCCAGCGACGACGAATGCGAGCATATCTTTCGAGATACCCACTGTCGGACTAAAGACGGTCGATACGTGGTTTATCTTCCCTTCAAGCCCGATGCGGCGCCCCTTGGCGACTCATCCAAATCAGCTCTTGGACAATTTCGTCAGCTCGAGCGGCGCTTTCTCAGCAACAATGTTCTGCGCCAGAAATACATCGCATTCATGGATGAGTATGAGTCCATGGGGCACAGCAGCGCATAGCTGAGCCTGAAACTCATCAGGGGTGCTACTACATCCCCCATCACGCTGTCATGGGCAAGTTTCGGGTTGTTTACAACGCCTCTGCCAAGACGACGACCGGAGCTTCACTCAACGACGCCCAGCTGATCGGTCCAACAATCCAGGATGGGCTAATAAATATTCTCTTGCGCTTCCGGCGCTTTAGCGTCGCCTTGACCGTCGACGTAGAGAAAATGTACCGTCAGGTGCAGGTTGCTCCTGCACATCAGGATTGGCAGCGCATCCTTTGGCGTCGGAATCCAGCAGAGCAGCTCGGCGTATACCGCCTCACGACGGTGACCTACGGTATGAGTGCCAGCCCATTCCTGGCAGTGCGAGCTCTTCGACAATGTGCCGAAGATAACTATACTCAGTGCTCCATTCAGGAACTTGGCGAGAAGGCTCGGCACAGCATATTAACGTCGTTTTATGTCGACGATTATCTGACAAGCTGCGACACTGCGCGGGACACGGTCGAGCTTGCTCGAAGCGTCCAGGCGGTCCTCGCAGCAGGACACTTCCCTCTTCGCAAGTGGAACTCCAACGACGCAACGGTGCTTGACCAAGTAGCAGGAGATTCAGCGCCATCGGCGGAGCTTGTCATCGGCGACTCGGTTACCACAACAGTTCTCGGCCTGCGTTGGGGTCCAGCAGCTGACGAATTCTTCTTCCGAGTGAAGCTCCCCGAGCAGGCATACGGCCCGCCCACTAAGCGGCGCGTTCTGAGCGAGGTTGCTCAGCTATATGATCCTACTGGGCTTCTCGCACCTGTTATCATCATGGGGAAGATTTTCATCCGGGCACTCTGGGCAGCAGGTCTAGACTGGGACACACCTCTGCCCTCTGACCTCAGCGAGCGCTGGTTAGCATTCCACTGCAACCTAATGCACCTGAACAATCTCCGCATACCACGCTGGCTCGGTATGTCCGGAGAAGGCACCTCAACACTACACGGCTTCTGCGACGCGAGCTCCCGAGCCTATGCTGCTGTGATTTATATTGAGACGACGGACTGCCGCGGAGAAAACCGAATTCGCTTGCTTACAGCGCGCACGAAGGTCGCTCCTTTGAAGGAGGCCACAATTCCTCGTTCTGAACTCTGCGCTGCGCATCTGCTGTCATTAACCCTGCACAACATACGCACCGCGCTTGATTTAGAATCAGCACCATACTGGCTCTGGTCTGATTCACAGGTGGTCCTTTGGTGGATCCAAAAACCACCCTCGGCGCTGAAGCCATTTGTCGCCAACAGGGTTCATCAGATCCAAGAGATGACATCCCCTGAGCGCTGGAATTACATCCGCTCAGAGCATAACCCAGCGGACTGTGCAAGTCGAGGGCTCCTTCCCACAGAGCTTCTCGAGCACACTTTATGGTGGAATGGCCCAGAAGACACCATTCTACAGTCTGCTCTCGTGCATTCGACGGAGCCTACACTCACTGACTGTGACCAGACAGAAGTGCAGTGCGAACAGCGCATCACGATGCTGGTGTCTGCGATAATTCCGCGTCGTTCTCTCACGATACGGACCACCAGTGGAGCTGTCATATCAATTCTTGAGCGCTGGAGCTCACTCGGCACGTTGCTGCGAGTCATTGCCCGTGTACTGCGCCTTTCCCCGGCACGACGGCATCTCCCACGCGAACCCATTGTCATCGCTTCGGAACAGGGCGCTGCGCTAGACGCGCTCATTTAGCTGGTCCAGGAAGAGGCTTTCTCAGCGGAACTCCACGAGCTTCGAGGTTTTCGGAGATTGCCAGCCTCAAGCCCTTTGCTATCATTGAATCCGTACATTGATGGCAGGGGTCTGCTGCGCCTGGGAGGGCGCCTCGGCAGCGCTGACTTGCCCGAGGATCGTCGGTTCCCAATCATTCTGCCGAAGAACAACCCGCTTACACGACTGTTGATCTACGAAGCACATCAAATGACGTTGCATGGAGGCGTTCAGCTCATGCTCCGCTCACTTCAGCAACGCTACTGGATCATACATGCACGTCAGGCTGTTCGTACCTGCCTGCATGAATGCACTATTTGTCGACGTCAGCGTGGTGCAGTTATTCAGCAGAAAATGGCACCGCTTCCATTCCTCGCAGCAGGAGTCGACTATTGCGGCCCGTTCCAACTTCGTATCGGCACGAAGAGATCCCGGACAACGGTGAAGACATACCTCGCGATTTTCGTATGCATGGCAATCAAGGCTGTGCACATTGAGGTAGTCGAAGACCTTTCAGCGCAAGCTTTCCTCGACGCTTTCTCCCGCTTTGTCAGTTGGCGCGGACATTGCCCATACCTCTACAGCGACAATGGGACAGCTTTCCGCAGTGCTAGCCGTCTGCTCCGCAAGGACTTAGTCGCTTGGGAAAGCGAGCATACTCAACAGACTCTCGCGAATCAGGGCACCGACTGGCATTTCATCAGCCCGAGCGCACCGCATCAGGGAGGTCTCTGGGAGGCCGCTGTCAAGTCGGCGAAACATCACTTAGTGCGACTCATCGGTGCACAGATTATAACGAGAGAGCACATGGTAACGCTAGCCGCGAGGATTGAGGCATGCCTCAATTCCCGTCCACTCCTTGCAGTTCTCGATGATCCCGATTGTATGGGAATGGATCAGGTATAATAAATGATGACAATAAGGGATCTGTGTTAAGTCGGGAGATGTACGAACGACTGTCCTCTGGCCAGGCGCCCGCGATTACCAGCCGTGAGCAAGCATGCTCATTGGCTGATTCTCTTGGCGTCTCGTTCGACCAATGGCTGACATCTCCAATACATCTTTCCCTTTTTATTTGAGTAACATTAATTAAAAATAGTACACTCAAAATCTTTCATACAAGTTTCACATATTTGACAATAACAATAATTATTTTCCAATCTCAGTTAACAATGCATATAACCTTTTATTAATTTAATCTCTTTCGTTAATATCTACTTCTTGAACATAATCTTTCATCCAATAGGGAGGGCGCCTATTTCTCCCCGGGCGAACATCAGGATTCACATTTACATTTTGATTTACTTCCACTTCCCTTTCCGCTAGCTCGACATTTACATTTTCCTCCTCGTTCGCAACATTCATTACAGGCCAATTTGTTGTTCGCAGTCTGGATTCCTCCGCTACAGAATTTCGTTTCGCGTATGGAGCCTCTATCAAATGCCACCTATTTCGTCGATATTTCTTTTCTCCTATCTCAACTATAAAGGAATTCGGAAACTCGCTGACATTTACAATCGTGCCGTACTTTTTAAAATCCACTATCCACACAGCGTCTCCTACTTCCAATTCCGACAGATTAGTTGTTCGATGTCTTTTATTGTAATTACATTTTTGCTTATTTTTAAGTTCTAATTCTTTTGGTTGAATTACATTGTCGTGAACGCAAGTTCCCAAATTCTTTGGATAAACAGGTACCGTTGATTTAATTTGGCGCGAATACATCATTTCAGCTGGACTAAACCCATTTTCCAATGGCGTGGTTCTATATGCTAATAATCCTAAATAAATGTCGTCAGATTTTAACAATATTGATTTCGCAATTTTTACAGCGTTTTCTGCTTGACCGTTACTCTGTGGATAGTAAGGCGAACTAGTGACGTGTTTGAATCCGTAATTTTTTGCAAAAATACCAAACTCTGCCCTAAATTGTGGTCCATTATCGCTGCGGACCTCATCCGGAATTCCATAGCGGGCAAAGATTTCCTGACAGGCCATAACAATATCTTTTCCCTCTAACTTTTTTAACTCAACGATTTCAAAAAAACGAGAATAATAGTCTGTGACTACTAAAAACCATTTGTCTAATTTAAACAAGTCGACCGCAATTTTTTGCCATGGCCTTGTCGGAAATTCCTGCATCACAAATTCTTCTTTAATATTAGACCTATTTTCAACGCATTTTGGACAAAACTTAACAAACTTTGTTAATTGTGTACTCAACCCTGGCCACCAAACTGATTGCACAGCTCTTGCTCGGCATTTGTTGACTCCTAAATGTCCATCGTGCAATCTTTTCAAAATCGTATCTCGAAGTGATTCCGGTATCAGCAGTCTTGAACCAAACAACAAAACACCCTGCACCAGTGATATATCATTTCTAAAGGGATAATAAAGTTTTAATTCTTCTGACAAATGTTTCATCTCTGGCCAAATATCAAGACAAAATTCTTTTATTTTTTTACAAACTTGATTTGTTTCTTGTTCTGATTTAATCAAATTTACCATATCATTGTCTGCAGGGATATTTTCCACAATAAATCTCACATACTTCGCATTTTCAGATTCCATCTCGGAATCATTTTGACTTGCCTCAACCGGATTTCTTGACAACGAGTCTGCCAAAACTAACTGTTTTCCCGGAACATACACAACTTTAAAATTAAATCTCATCAATCTCATTCTCATTCGTTGTAATTTTGGCGTTAAATCGTCTAACGGTTTGGTTTGTAAAACCTGAAGTAGAGGCTTATGATCCGTTTCTAAAACAATGTCAATTCCTGTGATAAAATCTTTGAATCTTTCCGTTGCATTAACCAAACTTAACGCTTCTTTTTCGATTTGACTATACTTCTTCTCAGTGTCTGACAATTTACGCGAAATATAAGCCACTACTTCCCTATCACCTGATGTATTTTCCTGTAATAATACGCCACCTAAACCGTAGCTCGAAGCATCTGCCTACACAACAATTTTCTTTTTATAATCAAAATAGGCTAACAATGGGGCTGTTTGTAATAACTTCTTTACTTCATCAAACGCTTTTTGTTGACTTTCAAACCAAACAAATTGTACATCCTCTTTTATTAATGCATTTAATGGATCTATAATTTCAGATTTATTAGGGATGAATTTAGCCGCGTAATTAATCATTCCCAAAAATTGTTGAACATTCAATTTATTCTTTGGTACTGGAAAATTCACAATCGCTTTGACCCGATTTGGTAAAACGTTAATACCTTCACTTGAGATCCGATGTCCCAGAAAATCAACTTTATCGACTCCGAATATACACTTTTTTTCGTTAATTGTAGCCCCAGCTTCTTCAAGCTTTTTCAAAACTTGCAACAATGTGCGGTCGTGGTTTTCCATTGTATCAGCGAAAACTAAAATGTCGTCTGCATGGACTTCTACCCCTGGAATCCCTGCAAGTATTTCAGAAAAATGTTTATAAAAAAATTCAGGCGCGCAATTTACACCGAAGGGTAATCTATTATACATGAATCTACCAAATGGTGTTATAAAAGTAGTCAACGGCTTGCTTTCTTGTTCTAGTTCAATTTGGTGAAAACCCGCATTTGCATCAAGTTTCGAAAAGACTTTTGCGTTGTTTAATTTTGCTAGCGTAACATCCACTTTTGGTAAAGGAAACACGCTACGTTTCACACTACGATTCAGCTCTGTATAATCACAACATAGTCTTATACCTGATTCTTTAGGAACACAAACTATCGGACTGCACCAGTTTGTTGGAAAATCTACTGGTTCTATCACTTTCAATTTTACTAACCTATCCAATTCAGTCTTTAATTTCTCCAACAATGGTATCGGCACCACTCGTGGCACATTTTGACAATAGGGTTTTGCGTCGTTTATCAAATCAATTTTACACTTTGTTTTCAATTTTCCGAGTCGATTAAATAATTGCGGGAACAATTTTAAAGGCTTGACTTTTGATTTGGTACTGTTTGAAACTACTTGATATACTTTTTGTAACAATTTTAACCGACTGATTTCAACTTTCCCGAGCAAAGGAACCTTTAAGTTTTTTATGACGTATGCTTTAATCGTATAGATTTTATTCTGGAATTTCACTTTAACATGAATGTAACCCTTGACTGAAAGTGGTTGTTCGTTTGGACCCACTATATATAAACCCGTTTTACAAATTTCGGGCCTCAAATGTTTCGGTATATAACTAAATGGAATGCACGTGATATCCGCGCCAGTATCTAACACAAACTTTGTTTTGTTCCCGAATGACAGATTGTCCAAACTAACCTCAAATTCCGTTTCACGATCCGCTCTCTGATGATAACTGATGAACCGGACGTTAGCGCCCTCTGCATCCTCGTCGTCGGGTTTGCTGACCACTCGAACTGCTCTGCTTCTGTTGCTGCCGGTAAAGTTGTTTCCTGCGCTGTCACTTTGGTTTCGGCCTCTGCACACTCTTTGCCAATGTCCCATCTTGTTACAACTTCTGCATGATGAATTTTGCGCGGGACACGGCTTCCCTGGAAAATGTTTGCCAAGTCCGCATTTGTAGCACATGTCTCTCCTGGTTTCCTTCGGCTTCGCGCCAACCTTGTTGACGATTGCTTCCTCGGCTCCAGCGGGCCGAATCAGCTCAGTTTGTTTAGCTACTGATTCCGCCTGCCTCGCCATTTGTATCGCCTTTTCCAACGTCAGATCGCTGGTTAATTGCATTTGTTCCGAAACCTTCATGTCACGAACGCCAATGACGATTCTGTCCCTGATAAGTTGTTCTTTCAAAGTTGCGTACTCACATTTTCCTGCCAACGTGTGAAGTGAGGTTATGAACTCGTCGACCGGCTCGCCCGCCACTTGAACTCGAAGGTTGAACTTGGCTCGTTCGAAAATGAGATTTTTCTTCGGTTCAAAGTATTCATCAAAAGCCTTGCGCACTGCTGCGAACGTTGCGTCTTTCACCTCAGAAACCACTTGCCTCAGAATCTCCTCCGCTTTGTCTCCCGCGCAGTAACAAAAAAGGTCTATTTTCTCCTTATCTGGCTTCGCATCCAACTGTGAGATGGACAAGTATCGGTCGAATCTCTTTGCCCACACCGGCCACTCCTCAGGTTGATTGAAATTGAACGAGCCCGGTGGGTTTACTCGGATCGGTGCCGCGACGGCGGCTGCTGCTGCATTTGCTGTTTGGGCCATCTTGGGGACTCGATTGCTTCTTTTTTTTTTCACTTTTCAGTTCTCCCGAGCTTGCTCTTCCCTTTTTCTCTCCTCCGATCTCACTTCTGACACCATGTATGGGAATGGATCAGGTATAATAAATGATGACAATAAGGGATCTGTGTTAAGTCGGGAGATGTACGAACGACTGTCCTCTGGCCAGGCGCCCGCGATTACCAGCCGTGAGCAAGCATGCTCATTGGCTGATTCTCTTGGCGTCTCGTTCGACCAATGGCTGACATCTCCAATACACCGATGACAAGCTCACGATTACCCCTGGTGACTTGCTTATCGGAGAGCCCTTCGTCGTAGTACCGGAGCCATTCGTAGGCGACATCCCTACCAACAGATTAAAGCACTGGGATAGGCTGCGCAAAATGCACCAGGATTTCTGGCGACGTTGGAGCGAAGACTACCTGTTTAGAATTAGCAAAGCAAAAACTCGAGCTCTATTTTGCACAACTTTATTCAATCAAGCAGAAAAAACAAGTGAGTTTTCCAAGGCATGGCAAGAGCTACTCGATTTAGTCAAGGCAATAGCTTCTTAGATGTTACTTATTTGTTACTTGGACACAGTGAATTTTAAGAAAATCAATGTTAAGGCTATTTTCAAATCAGTGAAGTTTAAGGCATTAATAAATTTGAAAAAGTGTATGAAGACATTAAAATGAAGTTAAACTGGATAATCTCGAACATTCCGCCCGCCTCGTGTGTTAGCACGAATGAAGATTGATGCCGCCCGCCTTGAGCAATTGTGACGCCAGTCAAGTCTATTTAGGTGTGATTTCAATAGTTCTGATGACTCGATTTGCTGAGAGCGGCTAAACAGAATGGTTGCGGTAGTAATATTTAAGTTACCTCAGGCTTCGGTTGGAGCCTGAACCGGAAGCACACATAATTTAGTTATAGGGCGCTTGTAAGAACCATCCTTATGACGAACGGTTACGACACGGATATGTCCATCGTCTCCAGGGTGGACGTCTGTCACCCGACCGAGTAACCATTTAGTTGGTGGCAGTCGGTCATCTTTAATCAGCACTAGGTTGCCAACTCGTACAGCGTCTTGACTTAGTGTCCATTTGCCTCGTAGTTGCATATGGTGAAGGTAGTCCTTATACCATCTCTGCCACAGATGCTCGTACATGTACTGGACAAGTTGCCAGCGGTTGAGGTGAGATGTAGGAGTGTCGAGGATACTAGGGGCAGGAATAGTGGTTAAAATTTCACCAACAAGAAAGTGAGCTGGTGTTATGACGGAAAAGTCATTAGGATCGTCATTGAGAGCATGTATTGGACGGGAATTTAGACATGCCTCTGTCTGTGCTATTAGTGTAAGCATTTCTTCTACTGATAAAATGTGGTCACCGACTGTGCGCCGGAAGTGATGCTTAAAAGCCCGCACACCCGCCTCCCAAATCCCACCAAAGTGCGGCGCGGAGGGGGGCATGAAGTGCCAGTCCGTTCCCATGTTCAGGAGCGAGTTGATAATAGTAACATCTTTCGCCAGGTTCTTGATGTTGGAGGATAATTGCTTGTCCGCAGCGACGAAGTATGTTGCGTTATCGCTATAAAGTCTGGTGCATCTCCCTCGACGACTCGTGAATCGACGAAACGCTGCCACAAATGAATCTGCGGTTAGGTCCATGACATGTTCGATGTGTATGGCTCTGGTAACGAAGCATACGAAAATTGCCACATAGCATTTAGTTCCTTTACAGCCTCTTCGTCTGACCGGTGTAACATTAAAAGGGCCAGCATAATCCACTCCTGCAGTTGAGAAGGGTTTACTGGGTCGCACTCGGTCTGAGGGGAGATCCCCCATAATTTGAGTCGCAGTTGTAGCTCTTTGCCGGCAACAAATAACGCAGTCTCTTATGAGTTTTCGGACTTTGCTCCTTCCGTTAATTATCCAGTATTTAGATCGTATACTATGTAAAGTGAGCTGAACGCCACCATGAAGAGTTGCGAGATGAGCATGACGGACAATCAGCTGCGTCAAATAGTTATCCTTAGGCAGGATTATCGGATGTTTCTCATCGTAGTGCAGAAGAGCATTTCCAGTCTACCTCCCACACGTAGAATCTGTTGGCAATCGAGGAAGGGTTGCAACCTCAGAAGTTTGCTTGACGACGACAATGGTTGATTGTTTGTAAGACGATTAATCTCCGGAAAGCTATGTTTCTGAATTAATCTGATCCATGTTATCAAGGCATTATTCGTCTCTTCCAGTCTTACGGGTCCCACTGCTCGGTCATTTTTTATTCTGGAGAGGTTCTTAATGAAGCGCAGACACTGGGCAGTAATGCGTAAAAGGTTTTGCAGAGGTGAGAAACGGTATAGCAGCTCAAATTTGAATTCGTTTGACTGCTGTTGCACAAAAAGTGTTACTTGCGGTCGGAGTTCTGACTCAACGACAGACGTTTCAATAGTGGTTTTAGGAGTTGATGGCCAAGTTGTTGAATGTTGAGTTAACCATTGTGGTCCTGTCCACCATAAATTGAATTCGCGTAGTTGATTTGCCGGAATACCCCGGCTTATACAACCTGCAGGATTGTCAAGTGATCGTATGTGACGCCAGGTAGCGTTAGGACTGAGATGATGAATATGTGCCACACGGTTTGCCACATAAACTTTCCATTTTGATGGATGTTCCTTTAGCCAGGCGAGAACGATTGTTGAATCAGTCCACAAATATGTTGGTACGTCTTTGAGGCTAAGCTCATTTTGAAGATAGTGGACTAATTCTGCGAGAAGTGCGGCTCCACACAATTCCAATCGTGGCAAGGATACGGTTTTGAGAGGGCTTACTCTAGTCTTGGCAGCAAGAAGAGACACCTGAATCTCCCCGAAATCATGCACCACCCGCGTATAGACGACTGCTCCATACGCTTGCAGTGATGCGTCGCAGAAGCCGTGTAGCTCTAGTCCAATGTGTGACTCATTGGTAGTACCAATCCATCGTGATATGGAGACATCCTTTAAATAGTGTAGGCGCTGCTTGAATTTATTCCATTTTAGGTGCAAACTCTCAGATAGGGCTTCATCCCATCCAAGTTTTGCAAGCCAGAGTTGCTGCAAGAGAATTTTGGCTGTGATGATGACCGGAGAAATCCACCCTAGTGGGTCATATAGACGAGCTATATCCGAAAGTACAGATCGTTTGGTATCAGCCAGAGAATTGGCAAGGTTGATTTGAAAATTGAATTTATCAGTAGTAGGGCTCCAGTTGATGCCTAATGTTTTGATGTTAACGTCGCTGACAATTCGAACCGAGTCTTTTATCTCTCGGTCGTCTTCCGGAATATCTGACAAAAGGTCCGGAAAATTGGAAATCCATTTTCGTAGCTTAAAGCCTCCCAGGCTGAGTAAGTGACATAGGTCATCACGAATTATTTTCACAGTTGGTTTATCGAAAGCGCCAAACAATGCGTCATCAACGTAAAAGTTTTCCTTCAAGATTCGTGTAGCAGTGGGATATTCAGTTGAATAATCTTCAGCTAATTGTTGTAGAGTTTTACAAGCAAGATATGGTGCACAAGCTGTGCCGTAAGTGACAGTGCACAAACGAAAGACTTCCACTGGTTGTGAAGTAGATTCGCGCCAGAGAATTCGTTGCAAATCTCTATCTCGTTCGTCAACGAGTATCTGCCTAAACATCTTCTCGATGTCGGCTGTATAAATGTAGGGATAAAAACGCCATTTCGTAAGAATAGACGTCACATCATTTTGAAGCTTAGGCCCGATATGCAGGATATCATTTAATGACCAACCTGAAGAGGTTTTCTGTGATGCATTAAAAACCACCCTCAACTTAGTGGTTGAGCTGGTTGGTTTCTCTACGGCATGATGCGGCAAGTAGTAAGTTGCCTTAGTGTCGTTAGAAGCTTCTGCTATAGACATGTGTCCCATATGTAAATACTCCTTTAAGAAGTCTGAATAAGAGTCGTGAAGTTTTTGCTTAGTAGATAGCTTTTGCTCAACTCTCTTTAGAGTGGAGAAGGCAATTTCTTTCGATTGACCCAAAGCTGAGGCAGATTGTGTTAGAGGAAGTCGTACGACATATCTTCCATCGCTATTTCGCGTATGTGAGTTTGCGAAAAACTGTTCACATTCTTGTTCCTCGGGCGTAAGAATGTTTACTTTAGGTGGTTCTTCTACTTCCCAAAATTTCTTTAAGTAAACATCCAGATCAATGGTACTAACGTGCAAACTAGTCACTTGGTTAAGATTTCCAATCGTAGAACCTACGCTACCTGATAGAATCCATCCAAACGATGTTAATTGTGCGACAGGAGTATCTGGTTTCCCACGTTTAATTTCGCATCGTAATATTTGAGCATAAACTTCAGCTCCCAGTATCAAATCAATGCGAGAGGGTTTGTTGTAATCAGGATCAGCTAGAACAAGACCTGTTATATGGGGCCAATCAGTTGGAGGAATATATCTTGCCGGCATAACTTGTGTAAGGGTAGGTAATACTAGCGACTGAACGTTGTAGCGAAAAGAAGGATCCACTGAAGAGATGACCTCATGAGCGACGCAAGCTTTTACAAGACCAGTCTCACTAGCACCAACGCCAGTGACTGAGATGTTGACTTTTTGTTTACGCAGGTTTAGATAATCTGCTAAAGAAGCAGTTATGAAATTCGATTCAGATCCTTGATCGAGGAGAGCACGGGCTTTAATAAGGCGGCCTGAAGAAGACTGAACAAGAACCACAGCTGTGGCTAATAAGACTGTTGCAGATGACGATTGCTTGTTGACTACATGTAAGCTGACTCGAGCAGAATTGAGTAATTCTGGATTAAGTTTAGATGGCGACGGAGAAGTTGTAGCTTGGGAATGAGAGTTGTTCCCTTGGAAGCTTATAGGAGTTGTCTTGTGTAGCATGGTATGGTGATTATTATGGCAGAGCTGACATCGTTTTTCTGAGCTGCAATTTGACACACTATGATGTGCTCTTAGACAGTTCGAGCATAAGCTTCTTTCACGTACAATAGTAATGCGATCATCCACCGATTTGGATTTGAATTGAGGGCAGAACATTATGAAATGTTTTTGTTTGCATATAGCACACTGACTAGTCGAAGAAGTGTAGAAACTCCTGGAGTTTGCTTTAGGAGTAGACGTTACCTTCGCTGGCTTATTATAGAACTGGTTAGTCGTAGATCCAGTAATAGTATTGAGAGTGTGGATTCTTCTTTCTAAGAAGGTTTGCAGATACTCAAGGGATGGAAGCTCTATTGAAGAGGTTAAAGAAGCCTCCCAATCTTTGCGCGTGATGAGGTCTAACTTTGAAGACAAGAAATACACTAGCCAATCATTCCATGTATCTACCGGTCGTTTTAGATTTTCAAGTGCTCTAATATGTTGAATAAAATTGTCTAGCACACGTCGAAGTTCATTGGCAGTTTCCGAAGACATTGGAGGTAGATTTATTAAGGCAGAAAGATTAGAATTAACCAAAATTCTAGTGTTATTATATCGCTCAGTCAAGATTTTCCATGCTGATGTATAGTTAGCGTCGGTTAGCGCTAGGTGTTGTAAGAGCCTGTAAGCTTCCCCTGTTAGTGAGGATCTTAGGTAGTGAATCTTTTGTATCGAAGATAGCGAACTGTTTTCGTGAATAAGAGATTGGTAGGTATCCCTAAAGCTAGGCCATTCCAAATACGATCCACTAAAAGATGGTAGATTTATTTTAGGTAACTTAACCGCCTGCACCCCTGAGGTGCTTCGCATAGTCGAATTTTGTGATATTTCCTCAACGGCCATTGGATTAACACGGAACAATCGTAATCGTTCACTTATCCACGTAGAAGTGTCAGCGTAACAGCACTCGATTTGTGATAAAGTGTCTGCCATGACATATTCATCCTCTTCCTTTTGCCCAGCAGTGATTATGACGGTCAACTCGTCGAACAACATCAAGTACTGAGACCAATAATTGTGAAGTAACTGTAGACGAGCATTAAGAAAAGCTTCGGTTCGCTTTTCCTTACCAGTTTTTAGCAAATTTGTTTGGAATTTGTCAATGCGATCTCCATAGGCAAGGAGTTTAGACTTTACTTTTTCCATTGTATTAGTATAGACTGCTGCAATTTAAAGGATATACAGGCTGAAATTTAAAACGTCAATATAGTCACTTAAAAACACTGCGATAATTGCAGTTCCAAGGTTAGCAGTAGTGTTTATTAAACGCAAAAGCGATACGAAAAGTCTCGAAACCACTCGCGTCACGAAATGTTACCGGTTCACTAAAAGTTCTAGGTTGAGAGCTTTTATTTCTCTTAGTTTTGGAGAGAATTCTGCAGAGAATTAACACAGTGTAGTTTTGTTACCGTTATTTGCAATTTAATGAGGCGTCTAGGTATGTGGCGTCCATGAAGAAATTCAGCCTGGATGCCTCATACAGGAACTCAGGTTGTAGTTTGATGCTGCTTGGTTCACGCAATGTAATTAGTTTTACAATTGCACATAACCCGCACTTACAGAAGCGACGAGTTAAAGGATGAACCAGAGTAGGTTATTTTGTTCATGCGAAGAACTGAACAGGCACAGTCTTGTGATAAAGTGTCTGCCATGACATATTCATCCTCTTCCTTTTGCCCAGCAGTGATTATGACGGTCAACTCGTCGAACAACATCAAGCACTGAGACCAATAACTGTGAAGTAACTGTAGACGAGCATTAAGAAAAGCTTCGGTTCGCTTTTCCTTACCAGTTTTTAGCAAATTTGTTTGGAATTTGTCAATGCGATCTCCATAGGCAAGGAGTTTAGACTTTACTTTTTCCATTGTATTAGTATAGACTGCTGCAATTTAAAGGATATACAGGCTGAAATTTAAAACGTCAATATAGTCACTTAAAAACACTGCGATAATTGCAGTTCCAAGGTTAGCAGTAGTGTTTATTAAACGCAAAAGCGATACGAAAAGTCTCGAAACCACTCGCGTCACGAAATGTTACCTGTTCACTAAAAGTTCTAGGTTGAGAGCTTTTATTTCTCTTAGTTTTGGAGAGAATTCTGCAGAGAATTAACACAGTGTAGTTTTGTTACCGTTATTTGCAATTTAATGAGGCGTCTAGGTATGTGGCGTCCATGAAGAAATTCAGCCTGGATGCCTCATACAGGAACTCAGGTTGTAGTTTGATGCTGCTTGGTTCACGCAATGTAATTAGTTTTACAATTGCACATAACCCGCACTTACAGAAGCGACGAGTTAAAGGATGAACCAGAGTAGGTTATTTTGTTCATGCGAAGAACTGAACAGGCACAGTCTTGTCGTTCCGTGAAATTTGCGATAAGTCCGCACGATACGCAATGAACACAAATACACAATATACAAATTGTCCGGGAGATCCGGCTCGAAGGACCAAAAATGTTTAGAATTAGCAAAGGAAAAACTCGAGCTCTATTTTGCACAACTTTATTCAATCAAGCAGAAAAAACAAGTGAGTTTTCCAAGGTATGGCAAGAGCTACTCGATTTAGTCAAGGCAATAGCTTCTTAGATGTTACTTATTTGTTACTTGGACACAGTGAATTTTAAGAAAATCAATGTTAAGGCTATTTTCAAATCAGTGAAGTTTAAGGCATTAATAAATTTGAAAAAGTGTATGAAGACATTAAAATGAAGTTAAACTGGATAATCTCGAACATTACCTACAGACCCTTCAAACTCGCAGTAAGTGGCAACGGCGCTCGCCTAATATTGAGGTCGGCGACATCGTCGTCGTAAAACAGGAGAATCTCCCACCAGCACAGTGGCTTCTGGGTCGTGTTACCGAGCTTCACCCGGGCAGCGATGGGTTGACCCGTAACGTCACTCTCCGCACCGCAAGCGGTTCCCGCACCCGGGCAGTGCAGAAATTGTGCAGATTACTGCACCACGAGGACAGCGCTGGAGATATCGAACCGAAGGGTTCAACCGGGCAGGATGTTCGGGATTAGGATCCCAATATTCTATCCCCTTCTTCCTGCAACAGCACGAAGCCGTTGACTGCTCGTGCATCAGCAGCCTTACAAGCCGACCGCGCTTCAGCGTCGGCCTTAGCAAAGGGAGCAAACTTCGGAGTCCTTAACGGCGTCCCCGATGACGCCATACTTGAAGCAACCGCCGTGCTAGAGGGTTTCCAAAGGTACATCCGTGTATTCTAATTTTCTTGAATTGCAAATAAGCGAATAAGCGAATAAGTTGAGTATTCCGCGCATTAAGTGTAATCAAATCCTCAACATTTGGTGCCCCCTGTGAGGTATTTGATTTAGTGTTTTTCCTCGGACAAAGAAAGGACGCCGGTCATCCGTGGTCCTTCGAGAAGTTTCATTTTGCAAACAGTGCCGCGTGACGCGCAGTGAGTTTCCTGGAAACGAGGTTGTTCTTGCAAACGCGCGCGACGCGTAGTGAGGTTCCGGGAACATCAGTGACCCCTAGTGCGTTTCCAGGAAGCAGGAATTTCGTGGAACGGTGCCGCGCGACGCGCACTCGTCGGGTGCTTCCGAGAAGTGGGTGATTTCGGTGAAGGAGCGACTCACACGTGCTGGAATTGTGTTTCCGCGAAACGGTGCCCTGGTGCTCTAGTGACCCAGTGAAGGTTCGCCGAATTCTGTGGCACGGCGCATTCCTTTCGTGTGTCGGACTATGGCGGATTTAAATCGTCGTTCGGTGGCGAAAAATGCACTCGCTCGGGTGCATCAGCGAGTTGCCGCGGACGACTATGCGCCGGACATCACGGAGGCGAACTTTGAATTGCTGCAGGCGCAACAGCAGTATGACAGGTTCACCACCGCGCAAGACGCCCTTGTTGCGATCGCGCCTAGTGAGGCCGAGCTCCTCGCTCACGACGAGTTGGCCGCACAGGTCAATGACACGTATCGGCAAACGTGTCTCATCCTGCAGCGGCGCATTGCTCTGCACGAGACGGCTATCAAGCCACAACGCGCCGAAACGGCTTCTTCGGGGTCGCATGGCTTGCCCGCGTGCCATGTCGACTTGAAGCTGGAGTCGCTAGCCATCCCTACCTTTAACGGTGCACTTGAGGATTGGCTGGCGTTTAAGGACGCGTTCGAAACGCTGGTGCACGACCAGGTTGGGCTTCCGGAGGCCTATAAGCTGGCAAAACTGCGCCAGGCAGTGGACCCAGCTGTTGTGCCTCTCATTGGGGGCCTGTACAGCGGCGGGTACAGTGCGACTTGGGAGGCCCTTAAGCAGCGGTATAATAATCCGCGTCAGCTCGCTCATGCGCATGTCACGCGCATTTTGGACATGCCGCGAGCTTTGAAGGAGACGGCGCCGGAGCTTCTCCGTGTGGTTGACACCGTTCGCCAGGCACTCCGCGCTTTGCGAGTGATGAATCAGCCGGTTGATTCATGGGACGCCTTGGCCGTGCCGATCGTTTTAAGGTGTCTTCCAGAGACGGTGTATGAGGCCTGGGTGATGGGCCTCCGCGGTTGAGCTAGCAAGTGCACTTCGGCGTAGGGTCGAATGTCATTGGGGACTGAAACAAAGGCTGTTGCCAATATTCGGCGACTTGATTTGATGAACTTCCAGAACTCACGAAGACGCAGAGTTGACCGTTTGGGTTGACTAGGCTGCCTTCTCTCTGACATCTGACCTTGCGGGTACTCTACAGCCGACATAAAAATTCGCTCTCGAGCAGCCCGATATTCTTGGAGCCATTGATGGTATGGCTTCAATGGGAAGCGAATTGGGGTAACTGAATTTCCAGATCGGAGCTGGGATGCTCGCTGTAGGATCGTGATTGCTCGACAGGGAGTCTCATGTGGCTAAGAGTCCTGAGGCAAAGGAATAATTGAGATAGAATTATCGGACTTCTCCTGCTCAGCGGAAGAAGTCAAGGGTTTTGTCACGTCAGGTGAATTAGGTACATTCGCGAAATTGTTAAGGGCTAGAGGGGAAAAGAGGGGGTCTCGACCGGTGCGGTTGCTATCGCCGGTGTTCGGAGTGGTCGAGGACTGATGTTGGGGCGCTCGACCCGACAATGGTTTTTTGTCGCGCAGTTAGGACAACGGGGTTTGACCGTCCCCTTTTTCCCGCATCCGTAACAGAAAAAGCCTTGAGGCTCTTGATCGCAGTCGTGGTACATATGACCCTCTCTGTCGCAGTTCCAGCACTTAGGCGGTTGCTGCTGATATTAAGTCACAGCTGCGACACATTCCGACTCTGCATTATCTATATTTAGTTCGTCATTACGCGTTTCATTAATCTCTTCAATAAGGGCTCGATGGGGAGCCGTCGGCAGCTGCGAAAATCGAGGCCGAGAACGGACTATCTGATATTCCGTGACTAACATGCGCAGTTGGTTGATGGTATGAGCGGGATGATGACAGATAGACTCCTGAATGGAGGGAAGTAAGTTTGTACGGACGAGCTCTACAAACTCCGGTTCATACATCTGCGCTCGTAATTGGTGGCGTAGTCGCAGAAGGTCCTGATAATAATTCGCAAAGGATTCTCGAGGCAGCTGCCGCCGGCTCAGCATCTGCCTTTTAATATCTACATCCGAATAATGCTCTCCCCAATCAGCTCTCAGCGCATCTTTAACTATTTCCCATGCGGGATTCGGGTTATTGCGTAAAAAGGTCCAAAACCAGTCTGCCACTTTACCGGAAAACAGTTGATGGAGACTGCTGACTAGCAATGAAAAATCTCCCCGAAGGGTGCTGGCTGTTAGGGTTTCAACTCGGAAGATAAATTCTTCTAGGTTGAGCCGGTTGTGGTCACCATCAAAGTGGATCTTCCAACCACGGATAGGACTACTACTTCTTCTAAAAGAATGAGGATATGGATGCTGACTGGGCTGATATGGGGGTCGGTCGTAATCTGGATTGGCAGATCGAGACAAAGGTGGTTGACTGGGCCTATCTGGCTGTCTAATAGGCTGGAAAGCCGAAGAAGGGTAAAAGGCGCTAGGTGCGTTCGGTGGAGCAGAGGGCTGCGTGCGGTTGCGGTTGTTCATTTCCCGTGCGACCGCGACACTAACTAAATCTGCCATTTCAACCCTAAAGGTTGCCAAGAGGGCCTGAGTAGAAGGAGAGGCATCGTGGCGTGGTGTTATGGGAGTGGGCTTGAGGAGACTATGATCTCTAGCGTTATCGGACGCTCCCGTGACCGTGTCATCGCGGTGTTCAATTTCTACCAACGGTGGAGGCTGCGGGGGTTGCTGCAGAGGGACAGAAGGCTCAAGTGCATCCGCTTGTTTTTGTTTGCATTTAGCGCGCGTATTATATTGATGCGGTTTCGGAATGGTACCGCTATAGAGTCTACAACTGGACATGTGAATTACCCGCTTGCAATTAGGACAGCTGCTTTCCGTCTGCAGCCACTCCCGCAGGCACTCTCTGTGAAATGCGTGCTCGCAAACTGTTATTATCGGCTCCGTTTCTGGTGACCAGTCGTCCTGCAAACAAATCGTACACTTGTCAGGTAACGAAGTCAGTACGTCCCGCCCCAACGGTGAATGTGATACTGCCATTTTCAGAGTTAAAGCGTTATAAAATACGGCTCTAATAAAAAAAAAAACTGGACCGCGATAAAATTTAATTAAAAGTACGATGAAAATCCTCTACGATTTGAAAAAATATCGATTTATTCCAGTTTATGTTTAATTTAGAAATAGAATTCGGTATATGTTTGATTTCCGAACTCAGTTTATGTTTGATTTCGAAATTCCGTTTATGTTCGATTTAGAAATAGAGAAAAAAAAATAAATTGATGGCCTTTAAAATAATTGTTCAAAATATATACAATTTATATATAATGTCTCGAAAGTTAAATGCAATGTATCCCAGAATCTGTTTAAGCGCTGGATAAAACGATATCCCTCTCAAAGATAATTAACTTTTCTTAAAAAGGAATCCGAATACCAAGTAATAGAACGAATGCAATAAATGACCGCGGGCGTTTGGTGACCTTTCACAATATATATACAATATATATACAATATATATATAATATATAATTAATATAAAAGCCCAATCTTACACAAAAAAATTATGTATGCAATATGTAGTCGCTCTTTCCTAGAGCAATCAATACCTTGAAACAACAACAAAAAAAAGGAAACTGCAGAAAAGAATATAAAGAACAACTTAGTTGTTCGCAAAAGATTTCAAAAACAAGCAAGATAATGTTCCCTCCGTCCTCCTCTTCTCTTTCAGCCTCTCTCATAATAGAAAATATTAAATTTTTCGGACAAAAATCGCGAAGTTCGGAGAGCCAATCACTGGCCACCGAGCATTCCTCCTACCGAAAGGAAAGGTGAGGAGGGGAAACTCACCAGGCACAATTGCAGGGACTGCATGACCGGAAATGTCTGAAGTGTACCTCCGGACAGGAGCTGGCACACCAAACAACCAACTTCCTGTGATTCCAGGAGGACACTTCAGCATTTCCTGCCAAACAGGCCCAGCAATGCACGCTGGCAAGGCTCCACACTACCAATCCCTTCTGAAGATGATGCATTCCTGAGATCTCTGGACGGGCAACTGGCACCACTGCCAGTTCCTCGTATCTCCTAGAAATCTCAGGCCTACATCAGCCCCAGAAGAGACCAGTAGGGCCTCGAAAGGAATTTTTGGGAAAGGTAAGTGAATATAGGGAGCACGAAGCTCAAGGGGGAAGGGATAGGGAAGGCCCCTCTCGTTGGGCGCCATTTGTTGTGGGAGCGAGCTCTAGGACAGCCCGGCTATGCTGAAGGCTAGCTTCACGGTAGCGTGGGGGGGTTGCTTCATAAAAAGCCGCTCTTCGCCATCGAGACGAGCTGCCCGCAACACGAAATCTCGCGCTTACAGGCAGAAAAGGGTGCAGGGAACTGGAGGAGGCAGGAGGAACCCCTGTTCCTGCCGGTGATTGCTCTCCGATGGGGGGATCCTGATGGTATGGATCCCCCTGGCCTATACCCCAACCGCCCATGACCTCCCTTTGGCCCATATATTCTGGGAGGTCCCTAAGTATTAAAAAAAAACGCGAAAAAGAACCGAAGAGAAGGCTGGAAGAGAGCGAGGGTATTTAGGGAACAATAAAAAACATTAGTCGATCAATACATTTTCAGAATAGCGGTATGTATTAAAATTCCTTCGACTCCTTCGCTTCGTCATCTCTCATACATGAAATTACATCGGGGAAATTCTTACAACTTTAGATAGTTCTTATCCAAAATCAGATTTAATAATTTACTAAAACTAAGAGCTCTTTACAAATAGAAAATACTCAATTAATTAAATTGCCTAGTTCAACATTCGTATCGCAAAAATGTTTTCCAGATTCATTCAACATTATTTGCGTATATAAAAAAAAATTTTATATAATAGCGGGTCTAATTAGGAAATTAGGTTTCGTATTTAAAACAGCCACAAACTTGTTTTCAAACGAAATTATTCAAGTCGTAAGCATAGGCGTACAAATTATACAAAAACAATTTTACTTAAAACAACCGGCTACTCTATCTCTAGTAAATTCAATGTACACGTCCTTTCTAAGGTACGGAAACCCTTCGAAATTATATCTCTTAAGCAAATTTTTCACCCTAATATATTTATATAAACTTAGAGAAAATAAATTTGAAACAATAAAATTAAACATAAAAACCTGACATTTGATGATCTGATGATGACGCTGCATGTAGACGTTGATTGACGCTGGAACTGCGGTGATGTTGCTGGGTGATGGGCGGCCGCCTGTGGAGTGGGTTGCTCCCTCGGTGGGGGGTGGAGGTCCGAGTTTTACCCTCCTCGGGTCCCCCTTGAGTCTCGTTCCAGCTTCTTCGGGGTTGCCTTTTTTTTTATTTAGTTTTATTTTTTGATTTTTTTGTTTATTTAATTTATATTTTTTCTTTTCTTTTTCCCCAGGCTTTTATTTGTTTTATTGTGCTTATTTATATTTTATTTTATTTATTTATGATTTTTTATTTCTTTTATTGTCTTTCTCTTTTTTTTTTTTTCTAACACGTTACTTCTTATTTTATTTACAGTTCCTTCCTTATTTGTTTAATTACATAGTTTGTTTTTGGTTTATTTATTATTTGGGTTCATATTATTTTAATTTGTCTATTTTAACTTTTTGTTTCTAACGTTGCTTTAGTTTAAATTTCTTTTCCACTTTTTCCTTATTTATTCAATTTTGTGAGTTTGTTTCGAATTTAAAGATTTTCAATTCTAATTGTAAGGAGGCCACCAAAACTGCGATCGAAATAGTTTTCGCACTGAACTCGAAAATTGCGTGCGGGATTCATTTTGATGAATTCTCTTAAGACACTTAAACGCAATTGCGCTAATCCCAAGCACAGAAATAAATCCACGTTTATTAACTTCAAATGTCGACGCGTTAATTCTTAACACTTTAAAATTTCTAGTTTTTCTTTTTCTTTTTCGAGGCCGCCAATTCACATGGATGAAAACTGTCGTTGAGATTCCCCCTTTTCTGTCTTTTCTCGTTATTAAATGTAGCGCAATTGTTATTTGCCACGCATATGCAATATTTCTTTTTCTGGATTAACTGGCGTAGCGAATCTCTACGATAATGAAGCAATTAAAGCTCCACCTGCGAACAGCCCTTTCTGATAATTACTACCAAAAACTTGTAAGAAATGCAAATACGATGTTATGCAAAAAGGAGTTAAATTTTACTTTATTTAATAAGGGGGAATTTAGTGAGCCAAAAGATTATAAAAAAAAACTAATTTTTGTGTTCGATCGTTCACGAATCAGCTGCTTTCACAGTGCAGCTTTTCGGCACCAGAAATGGAAATTTTCGCGGAGTTTGGTCAGCGTTCGCACTCTTTGAGGAGATGTGCACTTTCTCACTTTGTAGTTCTCCGTTACAGTCGCTGCTTGGCAGAGTTTTCTTAAACACTTCCGGAGAAACATAGATCAGTGTTCGTTTTTGAATAGCGGCCCTGGCTGACAACAACCCAGAGAGACCTTTCCACACTTTTTCCGCTTTTAAGCGAATTTTACTCTGGTCGCACCAGCTTGCGGCTTTTACGGGCGATTTTTTTACGCGCAATTTGCAAAATAGAACTTCGAGCTTTGGAAAGCAGCGCGCCCCGATGAGGCGATTTTCCGATTTCCCAAAAGAAACTTGATCACGACACTCGGATGGATGATCTGGAGAAAAACCGCGACTTCGCAAAAAAAAACCGATTTTTCTGTTTTATTTAGTTACCGCTTCTCTTTACTTGCGAACCCTTTGATCTTTAAAAAAAAATTCCGACTTCCTATGAGTACCGTGCCTCAGACATGAAGAACCCGACCGACCTGCTTGAATCTCATCTCCCAACTGACGAGTCTCATCTCCCAACTGACGAGTCTCTCTCTCTCTGTGTGTGTGATTTCGTGCGCACTCGTGGCGAGATTTTCGTTGATCGCTAAATCTGATTCACCCGAGGCTGATTTCCGCTAGTTGAGTCTTTGTTTGGCCCGTTGCCGGTGGTACAGTTTGTTCCAAAAGATGAAGTTTGGACTAATATTTTTGCTCAAAGCAATTTAGGGACAGCGTACATTGCCATATAAGGGCATCTCGCAGTGAATTATTTGGCTTGGAGGTTTTGTTTTCGCCTTTGGAACGCACGGCAAATGTTGCGTTGGTTGCTCGCTTATGTGTGAGCAATTTCATGCAGCCGGTTAATATTTCCCCTTTTCAGGTACTATTTTACGTGGGGCAAGGCGGGTGACAGAGAATTTATGTAGGGATAGCATGGGCTAATTTTAGCCGACCATAACAAAGATTAACTATTTAGCGCATCTTCGCCACTTTACTTCCTCCAAAAAGAAACATTATTTCCGTTTCAATACAACATTTAGATAACAGTGGTTGATTCAGCATAAAATACTGTATTTCCCTATAAATTACTACTTATACGGGCCAATTAAATTTTACCGAGGTCTCTATTGCACAGAGTAAATTACACATAATTTGGATGATAAAGTTAGAGCCCTATGACTACCTCTTTAACAATTAAAGTACTGACCACCCCTTTTTTTTTTTTTTTTTTTTTCTACAAATACAGAGATGTTATTCAATATTTCGCACGTGCAAATTGTTAACAATAAAGGTGTCCAATATTTGTTTGAAGTTATCCCGTGGTGTAATTAAATCGGACTATATATAGCCGTGTTCTTTTAATGTTCCCGATGGAACTTGCCACTACTCTCCCCATACAAAACTCAAGTTCCTGCTTTTTTTCGGGAACAGTGGAGACTTTTATCGGGAACATGGGACATTTTGCGAATTTCCCTCTTTTTGGAATGATGCTAACTTCACTAATTGCAAATGTAAACTGTCATAGAATTGTCAAAAGAGGTTGACAATTGGCTCTAAGCAAGGTCGGCATAACATTTCCTTCTTGTCAACATTGCTACTTGGAGATCTTGAGAGATGTCTTGACATTTTAATTCAAACAAATCGCCTGCCGGAAGCTGCATTCTTTACCCGCACTTACATTCCTAGTAAAATATGTTACGTCGTTCAGCTATGGCGGACCGAACTTGCTAAGGTCAATGAAAAAGCTGGCCAATCTTTAGCAGATCCAGAAAAATATGACAACCTCTTCCCTGGCTTAAAAGTTGAGCAATTTTGACGAGTGTATTTCCAGCAAGAGATGCTCAGAAAATTCTGTTGAATATCGAGGGGAATCCGTCGTCGGAAATGCCTGTTGAAGAATCTGAAAATTTTGTATATCAAGAGGACAAAGCGGGCGACCACCAAAATGAAATAAGCACGTCGCACTATATTGCATCTCTAGTTGATTTTGGTAAATAGAATAACGAAGGTTTCGCCAATGCCTACCAACTCACACTTCTCAAATCCAAACAAAGGCGAGACGCAAAATGAGAACAAAATTACAAGGAATCCTTTGGATGATGATCTGGATCTTGAAATTGAAGGCATAACAATAGATGATAACATCGATACGACGTCCATTCTAGTATTTTGAAAACCTATTTGAAAATTCGTAATTGCAGGACGTAAATATAGACGATGACCAACTAAGCGACTAGAAATAATTTTCACGCATCATCGTACTCTTCATGGTATTTTAAAACAACAAATTTTTAAAGTTCTCTTATAATAAGAAACTCTGTAAAATAGCAGTCCTTTAGGCAAAATTTTGTTTAACGTTTCTGCGTATGTCCTATTCGGAGTCTAACATTGTATTCTGGCTGGTTTTTTATACATTGAAAAATACATCCCGCCACATGTTCTAGGATAGAAAACTATAAATATTATCGTGAATAAACTGTAGTAAATTAAAATACCTATCACTTTTGCTCACCTTTTGCCAAATATGACGTGATTGTAAATTATGTGCTCATGTTAAAAATTTAAAAATCCAACTGAAGGAAGGCACCTTAATTCAAGAAAGGCAGAATAAATAGTCAAAATATAGCATTGTGTACTAAAAAAAAAATTATAACAGTCAGACTAAAAAGGGCTGCTCCTGGCTTTATCTTAATAAGATTGGAATTCAATTACTTCGGGTATATTAAAACAGCAGTCTTGTACCAGATTAAAAAGTCTTGCCAGAGTGGTCATACGTAATCATGATTTTGCTTTCCGAAATCTCATACGTGCTTGAGGCTTCGTACATGGAGCCCTACTGTGGTACTGGTTATCGGCCTTGACATCCTCGTCCTTGTTCTCTGGCTGTTGAAATTCCTCCAAAAAATCAGGTGGTGGTTCCAGTAAACTCTTTTTCTTCAGTCTTATGTAAAAGCGCGCGCACCTTGCTGCTAAATAACCTAATCCAGCTAGGAATACGACTAGCAGCAACATGACAATGGGGTGCTTCAGTGCTGGCTCTTTCGTCAAGAGGTTATCAGACAGCGCTATCGTCACACCCAAAATTATGCCAACCAGCACCCACCCACGGCAAGAATTTTTCATCTTCAAATTAAAACAATAATTTTAAGAATAAAGAGCTTCAAATCAGAACCTACAGTCGGCCTGCTGACTGCTGAATGTTGCTGCTTTTTGGGCCGCCAACAATAAGCTCCTGTCCCCTGGCCGACGATTTTATGAGTAAATAGAGATAGTAAACATTGTTAAGAAGACAGCCCCAGACTTGCCGTCATACAAGAACGAATTTTGATTTTAAAAATCGCGATCTCTGGTAGGACCCCGACCCATAAAACGAACATGAGAGAGTTCTAGAACTCAGGTAGAGAGAATTGCATTAGCGTTACCTATAGATAATATCATCTTACAAGGTAGTTAAAATTACGAGTGACCAACCAAATCTGATAAGGCATTCCCTTTTGCAATCCACAAAGCTAAGCCGCTTGTGGAGCTCCCAACCCATGGCTCGGTAGTTCCAAACTAGTTTGACAGAAAGTACAGTAGAGAGGCTTGCAGTAAAGAGGATTTTTTTTAAATATTAAACAATTTTGGTAAACAAAAGCGAAGCGAACTCATATGTGTTTTATTCAATTCAGGCAGGAAAAATATAAGACGACTGGAAATCGTCTTTTTTCATTAGTATTTTATACGACTGTATCTAGCTATAAAATGTAAAACTCAAAAGAGGGCTCCCTGTTCGACTAGCGCATTGTTGACTCGAGACCCGGACAGATGGTTTGCAAATGGACTTGCAATAATCCAGACGGTTCTTAACGTCCTCAGACTTCAATAAAATCCTCTGGTACTATAAGAATGTGAACGTTGGAGTCTGAAGATAAATTCGATGGCATCAGCCACCATTTACACGATATAGTCTAATTTCTCGTACTAAAATTAAAATGAGAGTTGGGAGGGATATACAGAGCAAAGCGGAATCGAGGACTGGACCGAACAGAAGTTGTACATGGAAATGGTCAAATGGTGGCAAGATCTAGGGTGGGATTATGTATCTATTTTCCAGATTAATCAAACGACTTGAAATGGCTGGCATTCATGTACGTAATCTTATATAATCCAAGAATTTTTTCATAGAATTCAGCTATTGAATGTTTGCACCAAACTGGAAACAAGATATTATAACATACATAATTCCTGTGTTAGTGTGTTCTGGTTATTCTTATGCATCGCCTCCATAGCCAACTCTCCTGAAAGTGGGTACGAGGTCGTAAATGCAGCAATGCCGCAATACTGCACAATTGAGCGTAGTAACCTCTGAAGCTGAATTGTGCAGTACTGCGGCATACTGCGTTTGCGAATTTGCCCTTAGTACATAAGAGCTAGCATTGCAGCAAGATGCAGTTTCTTCGTTAATTAATTCGGAGGCACAACCTTGAATCTGTGAGAAAGGTCCTGCGTCTCTATGCAGTTATTCCATGGATATTACTATGCTAGCGTATCTACGTTGGAAGTGATCCGGAAAGGCATCTCCGTAGGCCTGGGTGTTTAAGTCCCTCAACCTCTGTAGTTTGCAATGCTTTATCTATTTATCATAGGTGGAAGCTTCGACCTGAGGTGCGGCTGGATACTAGAAGCTTAAATTTATCTTCTGTTTTTCTCTTAATTATTATGTCATTTCCTAATTATTTCTGTTTTACTCCTTTTTTTTTCTTTCTTTTATTTTCGCAGCTAGAGACAGGCTTAAAAATAAAAAATAAAAGCAAAAGGATACGGCATACAGTCGCTCACAGCTTAAATGATGTGACTATTTGATGCAAGGAAAATCTTTAAAAACTCCAAAAATATGAAAAGTCCGTTTATAAAAATAAAAGAATAGTTCAGTTCGTATTCTTTTCTATTATGTCCAATGAAAAAAACAACACAAATTTACTCTATTTACCAAAAAAAAATTAAATTCATTTCAAACTCTCAAAATCACCTCACAGCTTAAATGATGTACCTTTACCGAATTGTTTTAAAACCGCCTTGAGACGACCTGGCATTGAATTCACCAACTTTTTGGTGTACTCGGGGGAAATCTAATTCCTGTTTTTGTGTCCTTTTAAGGTTATTATTATGTTTTCTAATTCCCTCCTCCAGTTTGGACCATAAATGTTCTATTACATTTAAATCGGGCAATTTCAAATCAACCACGTTCGCACTAATTCGGAAGTGTGCTTGGGATCGTTGTCCTCGTAAAACCGGAAATTGTCCTTTTGATTTAATTGTTCTGCACTCTACAGTAAATTAGCCTTCAGGATGTTTAAATACTGAAATCTGTCCATGTTGCCCTCGATAAACACCAGGTTTCCTACTCCAGAAGACGACATGCATCGCAACACCATCACATGGCCGCCACCGTGTTTTACAGTAGGTACTGCTTAAATTTTGTGATTGAAGTTCGCTGTTTGGTTTCCTCCACACACAACCCCTTCCATCACATCCGAAAAGGTTGAATTTACTTTCGTCCGCGAAAATAACTGTATCCCAGAACGTTGAATCCTTCGACAAATGTTCTCGGGCAAATTTGAGTCTGGCTGCTTTATTTTTAGCACTTATATATGGCTTTTTTCTGGCTACTCTCCCGTTGTAATTTGCATCTCTTAAAACTCTACTAATAGTTTCAGGATTGCACTTCTTATTCAGGTACTTTCCGGCTTCCTGCGCTAGTTTAGGCGCACTATGTTTCGGGTTTTTCTTTGCATGTCCTACAATCCAGCGACAATCGGAAGCGGAAAATATTTTATTGGGCGCGGTTCTACCCTTATTTTCAACACGATTTTCACGCACAAATCGTTCAATTATATGCTGAACAGTAGAGGGTGGTTTGTACACTATTTCCGCTATTTTTTTTGCAATTTTCTGTTTTTATAATTATTAATCATTAATTCCCGCTCTTCAATTGTAGTTCGCCGACCCATTGTTACCTTAAACTAAATTTTTTTGTTTTATTGAACTCAAATAACGAACAAACATTCACTTACAATGCTTATCAACATGCTACAAACCTAAAAACAACCAAAAATGCAGAAAATGCGTCACACATCCCGTTATTCTTATGCTCTTGCAGTGGCGCATCATTTAAGATGTGAGGTGATTTTGTGAGCTCAAAATGAATTTAATTTTTTTCTTGGAAAATGACGTACCTTTGTGTTGTTGTTTTCATTGAACATAATAAAAAACACCACGAACTGAACTATTCTTTTATTTTTATATACGGACTCTTCATATTTTGGGTGTTTCTCAGGATTTTCTTCATATTAAGAAGTCACATCATAAGCTGTGAGCATGCCAACCATAAACCGACCACTGACCAGTTGGCTGACAAAATGCGTTAGTACATAATTCTATCAATGTAGATGTGAACAGTCAGAAAGCTCTGTTTGTTGTGATCGGTGAAATGCAAAGAAACGAACTAAGTTTTAATTTATTTATTTTTAACAATTAGCTAATTTAGCAGAACTAGCTGCTTAATAAATTCCATTTCTTTGTTTCTACACACTTTTGTGGCGTTAGGCGTAAATATTTACTTGAGCTTAAGCTCACTTTTGCTTGAATTTTGACAATTTTCATGTACTAAATACGTATCTAGGGCCCGAACCACTGCTAAAAAGTGCTGAATTAAATGCGGCAACTCAAATGGTTTAACTAACACAAAGGAAAAGTTAGAGCATGTCGACCAAAACACGAGTAAGATGGGAGACTCATTTTATAATGAGAAGGAAAAGGCTGCAGCATTTTGGTTGGTTGGTTTGTGGTTGGCATGCCCTTTGGAGAGCGGGCATATTTGTAAGTTTCCGCACGCGTAAAACTTCCGGGAATATTACCGTTTACAGACTACGTTGCGGTTGTTTCCTAATTTGCAAAGTTCCTAAATTTTTATTTTTTTTAAACTTGAGTGCAAAACGAAATATTCTAAACACGAGAATCATTAGAATACGATTAATTAATTTAGATAGTTTAGCATGGAGAGAAAATTAAATAAATATTTCGTCACTGTATTTGCTGGGCTGCGCGACTCCTTCCAGTGATTTCCCAGGGCAGATACAAAGGGCCAACACCAAATGAACCAGCTTTAAACAGATTCTGGGGCTCCTCCCGTTCAATGCGCAGTAAAAACACACATATATTCATTTAAAAATAATTGTCAAAATTATGGCTGATTTGTGTTTTATATGTGAGAAGTCACTATCAGAAGGTAATTTTGTTAATATAGTGCGTGACTTGAAAACTTTAAAAACTGCAATTATCGAAAGAAACGATGGTCACATAGACTTCTCAAATACTTTAACCTCTGTAAATGTGCATGTTGAGTGTCGAAAAGTGCACATCAGTAAAAACTCCATAGCGGCATGGAAACGACGCCTAGAAGAAGGCGAACCTTTACCATCACCCAGTGTACCTCGTAAAAAAGAGAATGAAGTACTTGATTTTAAAAAAACTGTGTTTATTTTGTGGCCAAACAGCTGATGGAGCAGCGGAGTCAAAAATTAAGAAAAGTATCCACGCACGATCAGTAACGTAAGTAACTCTGGAATTTAAAGACAATGTCATCAAAAGAGCAGAAGAACGGAAGTATTCCTTAGTAGAATTAGTCAAAGGTCATGTATTTTATGTGTATGACTTGATAGCGGCTGAAGCAAAGTACCATAGCGTTTGCTGTAATAATTTTTTGCATTTAGCACCAGTTACTCAGAATAATCCTCGCGAAGATAATCAAGTTACTCAAGCAATGAAGGAGATTTTTTGTTATATAGAAAATCATGAAGATTCGCAATTTACACTAAAAGAGCTTTAAAATGTCCTTACGGAGTATGTACCAGATGATAAGACTATTATAGCAAGACTTCAAGAAATATATGTAACTGATATAGTAATTGCGAGAAAAGTAGGATCATTCACTATCATATCTTTTCGTGACACACACACTAATATATTATCAAAAAGTTGGTACGACAAAAAACAAGTACTCCAGAAGTAGAACGATTAAGGATTGTCGAAGATGCTGCAGCTATTGTTATACAAATTATTTATTGTTAATGATATTTCAATGATTTAACAACTTTATACAAGATATTATTCACTGAGAATCACGGTTAACCTTCCATTACAGTGAGTATGGCTGAGCGCTGCGAGCTCTCTCCCCTCTATTTCAAAAACGGTTGGGCGTATGAAAAATTCTTAAAGCAGAATTTGTCGCACATTTTATGCTCCACAATTTTTATAATAAATGTTAACATCATTGGAGCTATAGAAACCGAGATAATCGCGAAAAACTGATTGTTGTGACCTTTGACCTTGAATAACTTACGGCGCAGACACGAGATTTTATGAGGCTTTTCAGACAACTTTGAGAACAACAAAATGAAGGTGTATACAAGTCTACAGCTTATTTCGAGGTGAAATTCTAATATGACTGGGTTATATATGCATAAGAACATTGAACATGCCTAATGAAATAGGCTGATGCAACATGTACATACACACTGATAGCAAAGAAAGTAATGCGACCACAGTTCAGATTGACCTAAGTTCACGGCGAAATCAATGTGTCGATATTCATATACCGCACACAAAAAGAATCGCACAAAAAAAATCGTATAAAAAACAATAATCGCACAAAAAAAAACCGCACAAAAAAAACCGCGTAAAAAAAGACCGCACAAAAACAGGTTTGACTGTAGTGGGCCAATAACGATAATCCTTGTTTTTATCATTTTGTGGGCTAGACCTAATCCCGGTCTTATCAAATATGATCAAAAATCGCTCGTTCTAAGAACGAAATTTTCTGCCACTGAATAGTTCGGTGCCAAATAAAGGCAATGTGATCTACTTCTTTGGTAGAGTGATCAAACATTTTCCTCCTCGTTTGTTTTTTCTTCCACCAGCACCTTTAACTATTGTGCAGATTTAGTGCAATTACTGGTCAAACTCGGATTATTATCGCGGTCGAATTAATTAAGTATAATTAATTATTTACCTCCAGCCAAAATACTCTTCCCACCCAAACCGCTCGTCTGCAGTCCTGGCGCACGATCCGCCCGCCGCGCCGGTCCGTGGAGCCGTTATTCCTTCTGGTTGCAATCCCAGCGAAGCAGTTTTGGTTATCCACTGTTTCGCTGGAACAGCAACCAAAGGCAAAACCAAATTTCAACTCGGCCAAATTTTACCGTGCTTTTGCTCAAATTTATTTCCGGCTCGGCACTGAATTTTTCCGTGGCAAAAGAATTTGGGCATTGCATTCGTCGGGCTATCCCTGAATATGATTTTTGTGCTTGGCCGAATTAGCTGTTATTTCCAATCCGTTGGAATCCAATCCGCTTTTTGGTTTCAAGAACATCTGTACCGTGGGGCAATTTGCCAAGGAGCTCTCTCGACGGGGCGAGGCGAGGTAAATTTTTTTGTTTAGAGAGCTCCTTGCGGGTGATGTCAATCGCTTTGGCTGCATTTCCGCAGCGATTGATATCAGCAGCATGGGCTGTTTATGCTTGACCAAAACAGGGCAGGTCCATTGGCCTCGTTCCCGTGGACAATGGGGCTGAGAAATGGTCAATTCCTCAGGCGCCCAGCGTGTGACTCGACCCTCGTCTGGACCCAAGCCCTAGACTGAGCTAGCCGGCCACTATCAACACTGGACTTCCTCGGACCTTAATGAGAGATTGATGAGTCCAGTGCCGATTCGGCCACACCGCCCACTGATGAAGGAACGCTACCCTTATGAGAGGTAGGCTCCTCCGTCAGTGAAGAGTGGTTGCTATCCCTCCCACGGCCGTTTCCATCGGTGGACCGGTACACATAGTCACACGGAAACGAGGCAAAGGGACATTTCGTCTTTGGCAAATGAGGGTAATAGAATATTACAACTCCGAATGTCAGGTTCGGGCTGTTTCGTTAGGTCCCTCTCCCAGATAGCGAATCAGCTTTCCAGCTCGGAGTGTGATCGCTATTAAGGAGAGGAAGCAAAACGATTTTGGGGCTCCGCGGCCATCCCAGTTCCAAGATTGAGTTCACCTGCTCAGAAGGCGTCCTGTTACGCTGACAATTAATTCCGAGCACGTGCAGGGGAAGCAATCGGGCACCTCGCATGGTGGCGAGCTATTTTACGCGATAATGACGAAGACACATACCTGAGGATTTTAGGGCTTGATGCGCTTTTGAAACGAGAAAAGAAAATTTTGAATTTTGCACCACTGCTGCTGGTCCAGTTTTTCTTTAGATAAGTAATGCCGAAATTCGAACAGGATCCTCGCAAGCGACAAAATCAAAATTTAAGTAATCAAATGTTTTATCAAGGGGATGGGGCTAAGCCACCATGTCCGAAGAGTTGCCAAAAGTTGGGGAAAAAAATGTGAAAAGCGGAATAGCTATTGCCCCAACGAAGCCGTGCAGGAACAGAGTCCTCAAGGAAACGGACCTTTGAAAACTTCGCCCACGGAATCTATGCATGGGAGATAAATGAAAAAACTGACAGGTCAAACCCAAAACTATTTACTCTCCCGGTCAGGTAGCTAGCTTTCATCATCCAACTCCTGCTATTCCAGGGAGATTACTCCGACGCACAGACCCCATGGGGTCCGTGGAAGGGTCTCTCCAGCGCCGGTTCGACCCGAGGATGAAGTGAGCCCGAGGCCTCCGGACGGGTAGCCAGCGCCATCGCCAACCCCACGTATTTCACAGAGGTCTCAAGCCCGCCACTACCCCGTGAGTCGCCACCGCGGCCTCTTGGACCGGCTTGGGAAGAAGGGTTGGAATTGAGCTCAAAGCTCTAAGGAGAGGGTTAGGATAGGAGGAATGAGGTATTGGGGAACGCTAACTAGGAAGAGGTAGGGGATTAAACATGGATGTGTCCACCGCAATACAGAGTAGAGGCGGCTCTGTGACACTCCCGATGCCAGTTAAGCTGGGTGGATGCCTCATTAGGGCTACCAAACTGATTTTTATACAGAAAAAATCGTTAAGCATACGACCAGAATAACTCGATCAACAAACAGCAGTTTTCCAGCTAAATTCATACCCAAAATGCGCTTCGAACGACTTCATTACTTGAAGACAATTATGAAAATATATAACCGTTTCGTTTTACCTTTTTTTCTCATCTTTTATTGTCTTTTGAATGAAATACGCCAATTAGCTTACCCCGCAGGTCCTCCACTCATATAAAGCAATTCCCTTTCTGGCTCTTACCCAGCATTTTAAAAATTTCCGCCCTAGTTTAGCGCAAGTTTGTTTCTGAAAGCTACTCTGTTGGAAGTTCCGGCGGTATACTTCCTCACCAACCTTGAATTCTACGGGTTTTGTTCTCAAGTTATAGATTTTTGAACCTTGCTCAAAAGCTTTATAAGTCGAAAATTTTTTGCGGAATATGAAAAAATAAAATTTTTTTTTATTTTTATTTTTTAAATTAAACGTTTGTAACGTACTGCTATTAGCTAAGTTAATAAGTTTTAAATTAGAGAGAAAGCATTTTGGAGTTCAATTAAGTCAATTTTTTAATAAAATGCCGATTTTTTTATTGATTGATTTTAATTATCGAAAGCTGAATATGGAACATCACTAATAAAACTTTTGTAAAAGCAAAAGGAGTATCCAATATAGCGTCCGAAAAGTTGAACTTCCATGGAATACAACGACAACGGGTTCCTCTATGTTTTCGGGGTCGCTGATGTTGAATCTGCTTTCGAAATTTTAAAACTAATGATGGCGTATCCAATATGGCGTTCGCAAGTTTCAACTTCCTCAGCCAATTTCGATGGGATGGAGGATCCGCACTGGTAAATAGTTTTACACCGAGCGAAGTCGGCCAAAAAAGCTGTTTAAAGTTAAAGTGTACATTTTATTCATCAACGATTTTTACAATAAGGTAAGTCTTTACAGATAGGTTTTATGTAATCCCCTCCACAGGGATATACTAATAGCGTTTAGGTAAGAAATAGTAATAATGATAAGATTTAAACTAACTAGCAAGGTAATTATTGGTTTAGGCATAGCGCTGCTTATCGAATGGCATTCATGAGCTTCTTTAAAGTTTATAAAAGGTTTTTCTTACACGATGTAGAGCATGTGAAAACAATGTTATTTTATGTAACAAAATATTTGAAAATAAAAGTTTCCAAACTTTGTCGGGCCTTTTATACGAATAATTTTTTTTAAACAAATTCCTTTTCAACTTACCTGATTAGAGTAAATAGGTAATGCATGTCAGTAATAATTTTATTTATCTTTGGTGGCCATATCTCTGGAACAGGTTAGTAAGACCCTCGAAAAGTACTTAGGTTAGGTTGGGTTACAAAATAATGCTTTATTCGGAAACTGTCTAGTAATAGGGACTATAATAGTAGTACAAAAATTTATTTTTAATCATAACTAGTGTTAAGGCCCGGTTTTGCATGGTGTAAAATAATTTACCAGATAAAATTGAATATATATCTTGTACTAGCTTGCCCGGACTGGCGTTTCCCGGGATACTATTAAATTTGTATTCCTTAATTTTACAACGCCTCCCTACTGCATCACCGTCTCTCCTATGTGACCCAGGGTTTTCCTATTTGCGTTTTGTACATGTTTTAGATATTTTCCAACAGTGTTATTAAATTGAGTTTTCTTCATTTTACACCACCTCCTTATTGCACCCCCTCTCCTGTATCTCCCAGCGGGGTGGGGGTGGTCTCATATTTGGAAATATTAATAGCAGATTCGAAATCAGTGATCCCGAAAATTCCCTAGTGCGCATTTTCAGGGAAATCCCTTGAAGTTTAACTTTTCGGTCACCATATTGATCCACCATCTTGATTTCCAAAATTTTGATGGTTGATTCAAAATCAGTGACCCCAAAAACCCAAACCAAGAACAAAAGTTCGGATTTTCAGTGAAATCCCTTTAAGTTGCAAGCTCGAGATCTGCGACACCTTCCGAAAGATTCCTTTAAGGGGTTATTCTCATGTGAAGGCATGAATTGTACCTCTTTTTTGGGATTTTTTTTTTATAAGACATTAAAACTCAATCATTTTAATTTATTTATATGTTTATATTTGTATCTTAAACTGTATAAAGAAATTGTTATTTTTGCTTATTTTACATTGTTTACATTTTATTTTTTTATTTAAACTAGACACCAAAAAAAAAAAGCAGGTCACTGGTCAGGGTAATAGCGGCTGTTCATGTTATCTGAAATGAAAGAATCGAATGGATTGTTGTTCAGTAGGTCTGTCGCTATCGTCCGAACTAGGATTAATCAATTTTATTGAAAAACAAAAAAATGGCGGACTGTTGAAAAAAAAGTTACGAAAATCTTGGTTTTTTTTTTGGTACAAATCGTTAAAAAAAAATAAGAACATATTTTCGAAAATTATTATAATAATTCTAGTTCGAACGATAACTATTAATGAGTAGAAGAACATATATAAATTTCAAAGCAATCGGTCGATTAGTTTTTTTGTTAGGACCTTGACCGTTCTAGGAAATGAAGTTTCGAGTAAAATGCGTTTAAAGTTTCAAGAGCAGAATTTTGGTGGATAATTTATACTTACACTAATCTGCTATGCCTGGACCATACAATTTCACAATTCACGACAACATACTCAAAAACTTGCAATTTTCCAGTTTAATCTATTCAAACTTCGAAGAAGTACAGATTTCAATTGACAGTTCAATGGGATGTTTTATTAAGGTTCTCTCGTACTCGCTATTGCTGTACTCCTCTCCGGAGCTATCTTAAGGGAGTACCCTCGATAAATCAATTAACAAACAGAAAATTACGAAAATTTGCAGATATGCCCTAACCTTTTCAAAAATGAGTTACATTTTCGTGATCTTTGGTTGACTTTGAAAAAGATATTGACAATTTTATTTCGCTGCACTTAACATGGAGTGAGAATCTGTGATTTTGACGCACTCTATCATTTATTACGTTGGAATTGACAAACAGATTTTGATAAAATTTTGAGGAAATATAAATGAGTAATTATAATAATAAAAATCTTTCTCCAAAACGTTTAAGGCTTGCTTATGTAAACTAAAAAAAAGCCGAGACTTTTTAGCAATTCACAAACATGGCAACACCGCATTATTATGTGCACAATACGACAGCCGCATGGAAATATGAACTAAGCACGGAACGGCTGTAAGTCAGAATTAGCGTACCACATTCCCTGATGTGTTAGAATTGGCTGTGTTCGTATGGTCGCTCAGTGCAGGCGTAAATATGAAGACATAATCAGAAGGGGGCTTGCAATTCAAAATTTTCTGAAGTTCCTGCCTTAATGTCTATGCCCCCCTTAACATCTATTTACACGCTGCCATTCAACGCTTGGCCCCGCTTGGCCTGATTCTTATTTAGCTCTCCCTCATAAACGCTGTTGCTGTTCTCCTCTAGGTAGGTCCCATTAGGTGGTCGCTCATGTACAGGGTTCATACACGATACAGCCGTTCCGTGCTTAGTTTGTATTTCTATGGACAGCCGTCAATTTTGTCATTTTTAAAATCATCTTTCTGGAGCAAAGCACAAGGAATGCGGTGTTGCCAAATTATATACTACGTTAGTCAAGTAGAAGACTGAAATTCTTTCACTCATTTGTGTACCGAGGGTACTCCCTTAAGGCGAAACCATAATGTGCATACCATTCCGTACGGAAACCTACCAAAACTGGACGAACGGAAGCTTATGCATATTCATAGTGTGTTACCTCACTGCGATTTGTGTATTATTGGAGTGCACAACATTAATCAAAGTTTCGAAAAAATGTATATGCTAATACATTGTCCTCATTTTCAGTTGTTGTCATTTTGCATAGGATACGATCTGGAGCGTACCTTGCATAGCAAAACAGACCTGTCGAAACTGGACGAAACGAACGACTATTTTTATTGTTGTTTGGGGATAGATTTTGGGTGTGATCGCAAGTTTGCATGGGCATCGGAGCGGTATGCATATTATGGTTTGGCCTTTACAGCCGTTCCGTGTTTAGTTTATATTTCTATGCACGTACCACCGGCGTACTGTGCAGGGCCAATGGAACGCACCCTTAGGCCATTTCGAGTGTGCTCTGTGTAATCTGTGAGTAAAGACCACTGATCTATCTATACAATCACTGAATAGTGAACGCGCTCTATTCACTGTAGTACGGCTCGTGCTACCATAGGGCCTTTCGGCAAGCACGTTCTCAGTGAGACAACTGGGATATTCTCAGATCGTCTCACTTTCACATTGCGCAACGAAAATGAACCAGCCTTTGCGCAACTGAGCCATCTGAGATGGATTATCTGTGTCTCATTTGTCTCAGTTTTATGTTATGACAGCGTGGCGCAAGTATTTACTGCCGTGCTTTATCGGCATCCATTTCTCACTCTTCATCAACAAATTCAGGGATGTCAAAAACAGCTGTTTAATGCAACTGAGACAGTTGCTCAATATCTTGTCTCAGTTGTCTCACTGAGAACGTGGTTGCCGAAAGGCCGACATGTCACCATGTTTTGGGTGGTGGAATTCCAGCAGGACAGTAGTCATATCAGCAGCGTTTGTTTACGTTTTCCACGTGTCGGTGTAAGTAACTAAGTGCAGTGTAATTTTAATTAAATTCTTCATCGGCATCATCCAGGTTTAGTACAGTCATTTGGTGAGAAATATAGTGGTTACCTGGAAAGTTTTCCGGGAGTTTTGAAAATTGGTAATTTTATAGATTTTGAGGTGCTCTTTCCGAATTTCGACTTTGCCACCTCGTATTTTTGCCGCTCGCGCCGCCATATTGGAAAAATGGCGCCTAAAAGCAGTTTTTTGACAATATCTCCTTTCCGACTCATTTTACGATAAAAACAGTTATATACAAAATGAAACTAGAGATAATTGCCTACAATTCATGTATCTACCTTTTTTTCATAAAGTCAATAGTTTACGCGTACGAGCGCCGCAAAGTGTACTCCAACGCGCATTTTTGGTTGTACCAGGCTTCCGTCAATAACTTAAATCCTGTATTCCGAAAACACACCACAGGAGCTTTATTAGCAGTGACGGCAATCATAATATCATCACCATATTTTTTGCTGAGTTGTGCTTTCACCTTCAATTTTGGTCATCAGTTCGTCTAGAGAAAACTGACATTCTTCGGAATTTTCCTCGAGATAACAATAAATTTACTGCATCGCAGTATCGATCTCGTTTGCAAACGGGCCTCTTTTATTTATTTCTTCAGTCGGTGGATACAATTTTTTCATGCACGAATTGTGATACTGTCTGTCGACCCCAATCGTCATTAGGAGCTCGAGCAAGTTCTGAAATACTATTTTTCATAGATAATTTACGTACGCTATACACAACATTACGATCGCACACGCGTGTCTGTTTTTGTTTCGCTGTTATCTCAGTAGCACACAAAAAGCAATGATTTTTGAATTAGAATGTTGGGCGCGTAGATCGCAGTTGTGGTAGAGGAGTCGTGACGTCGCTTCCACTACGCAAAGATGCCGCGATTAACTTTTCATTATTATATCGTTTTCGACATGCATCGTGAACCACTATCGAACTCAGTCCCACCAAAAGTTTATCCTTATTGTCCATTCATTTAATACTTGACTTACGAAAAGTCTCCAATCCTTTTTCCTTTACTTCAATCACTTCACTTTCTTCCAATGGATTTGTAGAAATAAAACAGTTTACTGCATTAGAAGCCATAGCTTTATAAATGTATAAGTGTAAACGACACTGTGAAACGATAGACGTATACTGATGACTCAGACTAAATATTTCGTTGGAGTACACTTTGCGGCGCTCGTACGCGTAAACTATTGACTTTATGAAAAAAAGGTAGATACATGAATTGTAGGCAATTATCTCTAGTTTCATTTTGTATATAACTGTTTTTATCGTAAAATGAGTCGGAAAGGAGATATTGTCAAAAAACTGATTTTAGGCGCCATTTTTCCAATATGGCGGCGCGAGCGGCAAAAATACGAGGTGGCAAAGTCGAAATTCGGAAAGAGCACCTCAAAATCTATAAAATTACCAATTTTCAAAACTCCCGGAAAACTTTCCAGGTAAAACTACCAAATGACTGTACTAGTTGTGCTGTGACCATTTTGAGGCCTCATGTTTTAAAATTGGAGGAGCATGTAAATGGCTTAAGGAATCTGCTTTTCCAAACATTTTTGGCCACAGAAAATCTGCGTGTATGTATTGTAAAATGTTCGATGATTTTTCGAAATTCTGAGCTCATCGCAATAAACACACGTATGCACCATTGCTAATGTTACATTACATTAAAGAATGTAATTAAAATTACACTGCCTTGCTTCAATAATGAAAAACACCGACTCGCAAAAAACATAAACAAACGCTGCTGGTGTGACGACTGTCATTCCTGCTGGAATTCTACCACCCAAAACATGGCGACTGTGCGCACAGCAATTCAAGACCATTCGCTATCCAGTTATAGTATATATAGATCAGTGATAACGACCGATTGATTTGTGGTTTTTTGTGAAAATAGTTGTTATGAAGTTCCCAGTGCGCATAACAATCAACTTCAGTAGTAAAAATTGTGAGCATTCCGGTCGAGATATTCCTAAAAATTATACCGCGCATAGAGGCACTTTGTTATGCTAATCAACGGAAAATTTTAAAAAAATTTCTATTCGCCCCATTTTCGAGATATTAATAAAATAGTTAGTACTTTGGCGGTATTAAAAATGTCAACTGATTATTCACCTTTTACAAATTGTTTCGAAGCCCGCTCTTAAATTTATAAAATTTAAGGGCACTTCGTATGGATGTGCTTCCATAAAAATCAATGCAGGAGAGGGTAGAGCCCATTTACAGGAACATACGAACGCACTTTTCGATTCCGTTTCGGTTTTCCTTGATTCATATTTGCTTTGTCTGTCCCTCTCATCTCCCTCATCCTAGTTCTCGAATGTCCGTCGACATGAGTTCGTATCATAGTTGCCGTTTCGGAGAATTGAAAAGCAGTACTAATGACTTTCAGAAAGCAGTAGTTATGACAAAATTGCAGTACATATTAGATGATGATACAACCTATGCATATAATAAAATTGTGAACGCGCTCCCAGCTTTTTGTGCCACAGGTACAAGCATGGAAATATGAACTAAGCACGGAACGGCTGTAAGCCAGATTTAGCGTACCACATTCCCTGATGTGTTAGAATTGGCTGTGTTCGTATGGTCGCTCAGTGCAGGCGTAAATATGTAGACATAATCAGAAGGGGGCTTACAATTCAAAATTTTCTGAAGTTCTTTCCATAATGTCTATGCCCCCTTTAACATCTATTTACACGCTGCCATTCACCGCTTGCGCTCCGCTTGCGACGATTCTTATTTAGCTCTCCCTCATAAACGCTGTTGCTGTTCTCCTCTAGGAAGCATCCCTTAGGTGGTCGCTCACGTATAGGGTTCATACACGATTCAGCCGTTCCGTGCTTAGTTAGTATTTCTATGGGTACAAGTATCGCTGAGGTAAAAGCTGTGCAAAACAGAATTGCAAAAAGCTACTTGTAGCTTGACATTTGTAAAAAATAATTAATATTCCATAAGAATAACTTGATTCTTAACAATTTAATAATTTTTCCCTCATTTCTTCGCAAAGTAATCATCGCATAGAATATAATTTCCACCAAAAGCTTGTTTGTTTGTTTGTTTGTTTTTATTTTGCCTTAACAGGCGCCACTGAGTGGGCTTCTTTGATCCGGCGCGAGCGCCATAAGACCATGATACAGGACCTTTTCTTCTCTTCTACCCTCACCGTTGATAATATAGAGAGTGTGAGGGTGAGACTTCGTGAAAAGTTCTCTCCCTTGACAGTACCGAGTTGATGATTTGATTCCTCTTCCTCGATGGGCTTCCAATGATGAGGACACCACGTCTGACACTACAAAATTCTATTAAGCTAAAACAGAATACATTGCACTTTACATAAAAAAAGAATGAGTGAGCCAAGTTTACAAGAACTGAGGTGATGGTACTTTTTCAAAACAAAAAAAAAAAAGGGTAGAAGACCCAATTAACATCTAGATTGTTACAAACATTTTATGGAGAGAACCCTGATATATAACCCCATTCACAGAGGGGGTGTCGTCTAAACTGATAGGGAGGTAGACTAGACGCCCATTAAAAGAGAGGCTGCAAGTAAAATTTTTGGACCACCACGCGACGAGCACCAGTTAATCTGCCACAATACTATAACTTTAATTTCGTCTCCGATATAAAATTAGCAATCTGTTTGATATTGTCATTGTTAAGATTCGCTAGGGCATCGGTTATACAGCTGTATTTCTCGAACACGCGGTAACTCAAACGGATATTACTGAATTTTTTGCAGCGGAAGAGAAGATGTTCTTCATCTTCCACCTCCTGGCACATGTCACACATGGGGCTCTCTACTATTTTCCATCTAGCTAGGTGTTTTTTTGCGAAGGAGTGGCTTGTAAGAATTCTGTTTATGGTTCTTATACTTTTACTGGGTAGGTCACTGGTTAGGAACCATGGCTTTGCTCCCACCCCCGGAAAAATCTTTGCAAACCTTACTCCTTTCGACCTTGACATGGCCCCATACTCTCTGTCCCACTGCTACAGAACCTTTCCTTTAACATTCAATAGGGCATCGTCTACTGACAAGGGTTGATCAACGAAAACCCCCTCAGTTCTCGCCTCATTAGCCACTCTATCAGCCCAGCAATTTTCCACAATGTCCCTATGGGAGGGCACCCAAATTATTCTGACACACTCATAGGCCTTCTCAATCAGTTCGGCAATTTGCTGAACTATCAGATTGTCTGAAATTTTCACATTTAGCGCCCTGCATCCGTTGAGGCTGTCCGTTAAAATGATGAGATTCCTTATGCCCCGTCTCTCCGCTGCTGACATAGCCAGTCTGATAGCAAGTAATTCCGCTGAACGCGTAGACATTTTCCAGTGAACCCTATATTTAAGTTCCTCCCCACTCGCCGGAAAAACAACCCCCAAGCCCACCGTGTCTCCTGCAATCGAGGCATCCGTTGCTACCACTGTAATCCCCTCCGGGAAGCTCTCCTTCTTGCTTGCCATCAACGCTTTAACTACCTCTTTATTAGTTCCAGCCTTTACGAAGTTGGATTCAAAAAAACCTGTATCTATTTCTATTTTATTTCTAGGGAATAACCTCCTCGGGGCAAAAACTGTGTTGCTCATAATCTCTCTATATTTTTCCCAACACCGCGAGAAAGGGGAATTTAGAGAACTGTTCTGGACGCTTTCCAGGAAGTCCGGGCAAGAGCTAGCAGCCCTGCAAATCTCCTTTGTGGTAATGAGGTCCGCCCTCAGGTGAGGTGGCAGTTCGTTTGCCAGCGCATACATCGCATGGACGGGGGTACTTCTCGACAGCCCAAGTGCTTTTCTCAAATAAATATTTGAAAAAACAACCAATCTATTTTCCAAAGCTCGTGATTCCCCTGACGACAAAGCCCTCGCGTAATCGATTTTTGATCTTACCAACGACCTGAACAAGACCAGAGCATTCCTGGGGTTTACACCGAATCTTATGCCACTCAGAATGCGAATGACTCTCGCACTACTCTCAGTTAACCTCAGCGCTTGTTCGTAATGAACGTGGCTCTTCAGGCTTGAAGTGAAAAACCAGCCCAGGAAACGGAAGGATCCAACACACGGGACTCTACCCCCCTCAATGAACAACTCTAGCTTTTTCTTACCATTGAAAGTTAGGCACTTTGCTTTTTCACCACTCAAGATTAAACCCTTTACCGATGCAGCTCGCTGAAAAGTTGTGACCGCTCTCTGGAGTCTACTATTCAGAACACTAAAAGACTCTCCTGCCGCCAGAAGAAGAAAATCATCCGCAAATTGGAACATGCTCACCTCCTGCACATTTAAGTCATGCAGATCCGCAGTATAAATATTGAACAAAGTCGGGCTAAGTAAACTGCCCTGGGGAAGACCTCCCACCGAGTTTACCCTTTTTTTGCCCAGGACCAGACTCCTTTTCCCGAAAAACTGGGTTATCCAATTGATGAGCTCGCAAGGAATGTTATATCTAAGCAGGCACAGGTATAGCTTTCCCAAATCAACCGTGTCATAAGCACTCTCTAGATCCAGGGAGACTACTCCAACACATCTGAAGCTCTTTTGTAGCTCGGCAATTTTTTGTCTAATGACACTCAAGCATAAGGTAGATGACTTACCCCTCCGGTAAGCAAAGGAGTAGTTTGGAAGCATTTGAGCTTCATCTATTTTATTTTCTATGAGGGACTTAATGAAAAAATTTATAATTTTCATTGAAACATTAATCAGCGAGATTGGGCGGTAACTAGAAATATTGTTCGGGTTTTTGCCTGGTTTGAGTATAGGGAATATCCTGATCATCATCCACTCTTCCGGGATCTTGCCCGAGTGCAGGACCTCCCCAAGATACAAACATAAGGCTTTCCTTGCCGAAACTGACAGATCTCTCAGCATCTCATACGAGATTCCGTCCGTTCCCGGGGCCGAGGCACCTCTTGACGCCAGGAATGCGTCCAGGTCTGGCAAGGTTATAACAATGTTACGTCTCGTAGTTGTATTATATATACAAGGCATGAGTGAAGGAGCCCGGGCCTTCTCGATCACCATCTTAAGAAATTCTCCACATTTTTCCTCATCATCCAGTAGTTGACCAGATATTCCTCCTCCCTTCAAACCTTTGATGGTTTTCCACAATGAACGGAGATCACCTCTCCTTCCCAGATTCTCTATCATGACATCCCACTCCTGTCTCTTTTTCTCAAGCTTCTTTCTCCTGAATAACGCGCTTTCCCTATTGTATCTTATTAAGAGCGAGATATCACCCGACCTATGAAAGGCTGCCAACGTTTTATTTTTTTTTCTGAACAGTGCTCCTAGTTCAGGGCACCACCACTTTTTTGGTGTCCACTTATTATTGTAGTCCTTTTTTGAGATCATTGTAGCATCTTGAAGTGCTCTTTTTATATGGTCCATGACACTAAACTCCTCTCCCCCTGGAACTTGCAAATTTCCCATCGCTACTTTAAGCCGCTGAGATGCAATTATTCTCTTTGTCGGTTCCCTAAGGGAAAAATTAAACTCTATTATAATAGGTAGGTGGGGGCTACCCCCAAAGGAAACATCCAGCGTTCTCCACAGCACCGGCACATCACTGAAATTAACAAAGGCAATGTCTAGTACACTCTTGACCATGTTTCTACTCTTCGATATGTAGGTGAAAGAGCCTGTGTTTACCGCACGAAAGCCACAGTCCCCCGCAATTCTGTGCAACACAGATCCTTTTGTGTCAGTGATTGAACCTCCCCAGGCTTGGTTCTTCGCGTTAAAATCGCCCGCTATCATTGCTCTTCCTTTTCTTGAAGTGCTAATGAAGATTCTCTCCAGATTCTTTTTGAAAGCGCTTACACTAAGATGCGGCGGCGCATATACCGAGTTTTGGTGTGATTCTTTGGAAATTGTCGAATAAGGTCACCATACAAGAATCGATCCCACTTGAAAGTGGTAATCTTTTAACTTTAAGATCGGCTTTTGTAGCCACAGCTACACCTCCATAACCGTCAGTTCTATCCTTACGAAAGACTTTATAGCCTGGCAGCGAGACCCGTTCCGGCGGGAGGAGCCAGGTCTCGGCTGCTATTAAACTTGTAATTTGATTATCAATCATGAACACAGTTAAATCATCTGTGATAGGTTTCACGCTTTGGCAATTGAGTTGTAGAATTCTCATGTCGAAGAGATAACTCTCAAAGAGGAGGCCCCCGCCGAAAGGCTCTCCAACTGTCCGATAATATTTGCAAGAAGTGCGCAACTATCACTTTCTTTTAGATCCGAATGCACATTCATCATTCCGAGTACTTTCTTTGCCAAATCAATTAAGTCATATTTAAAGCTCTTGAGTTTTTTCTCATTCATAGAATCCTCTTTACCCTGCCACATCACATTGCCCAACTTTAGGGTATGGTCAGCCTCCTTACCCTTTTTAGGATGGTCCTTAAAGGGGTTGTAGTGACCATTTGGTCCTGTTTTTTTGCATGTATTCCCCCCCACCTTGCCTGAATCCAATAGACTTACATTGTTTTCTCTCTCTTGTGAAAGCGAGAGTTCTATGGGCATTTTCCTTGTCAATTTCCTCGCCTCTCTTTTAGAAATTTCTTGATTGGCTGCTAACCAATTTATTCTCTCTTCCTGTAACTTTGCCGGACATTCTCTGAATAAGGCTGGATGATTTCCTCCACAATTTATGCAGTGTGCCACCCCCTCACATCTGCCCACCATAACCTCATGAAACTCCCCACAGTTAACACAGATAGTCCCTTTGGACTTGCACTCCCTAGCCATATGCCCAAAGCGCTGACATCTAAAGCACCTCAAAACTCTCGACACATACGGAAAAAGTTTGAAGGAGGTGAAATCAAGTAAAATATTTTTTATGGGATGATTACTTTTATAAAAAATTTTAATTCTGTCCGTTGGTTCTTTTTTTCTAATTCCTTCACACCACCCATTCCTCATTTCCCTAAAAATCTTGACCACCCTTAGTTCCGGATTTTTTTCCTCCATCATCCCTAAAAGCTCCTCATTGGTGAGCTCTTGGTCAATACCCTTTAACAGTCCAGTCCTTGCAACCAACCCCAGGGGAATATATACCCTATAAGACTTGTCTAGACTATTTTTGTTTGCGAAATTATTTGCCATGGTAGCATTTTCGAACTCAACTCTACATTTATTGGGCGCTGTCTTTTTAATTTTTGTAATCCCCAGTACTCCTTTCTCCCTCAAAATTCTGCCAAGAAACAGGGGGTTTATTTCTCTAATCTCCGCTCCCAATATCTCATTCAGCGCAATCATTACAACTTTGGGGCCCTCTCCTCCCTCCTCATACATATAAGATTCCCTCACACTTTGATTTAATCTCGTCGGGACCCCAATAATCTCTCCAATGTTGGCCTCAGAGTGGGCCATGTCAAGGTATTCACCGTTCCTCTCAAAAGAAAATCTTTCCTCGCCATTCACCGATCCCCCAGCTTTGATATCACTATTAATTGACGTTGAAGAATCCGATAATTCTGACCTGGTGCGCTTTAGTGCAGTGTCCGCAACCTCCCCCACACGCGTCGCATCCACTCCCATCTTCCTCTTGCCCACCACTGAAACATTCGTCATTCCCTTGTCCAAAAATCCCTTCTGAGCACTTTTGCCACGTTTAATAAGATTGGACGCTACTTTAGCCGCAGATTTTTTGTTCATATTGCCCCGAAAAAGGCTTTCTTAATTCACTTTAGATCTCGGATTAGAGCTTTGTTGAGTTTTATAGAACAATCAAAGTCTTTCTTCTGCAGCAACGCTCTTCAGATAGAGTTCCCTGCCCAAGGGAATACCGTTACAAAAAAAAAAACAAGAAACCGCTTAACCTAAGCTAACGGAGCAATGCTCCTTCGTCACAAAAGGAAAAACAACTTTTTCCTTCTTTCTTAATTATTCCTAAAGAATAATATACTCAAAATTCTGCGTTTCACAAAACACTATCTTAAAATTAGCTGAAATGTCTTTTACCACAACAATTGATCCAAAAAAGACAAAACTAAAACAATGGGAAAAGTACTGATGTACCTCTGTCTCTAATATTGGTCTAAAAGGATACTAATTTTACTAATTGTTTAAAATATATGATAATTAATCTCCTTTACAGCAAAAAATTCAAAGATTGAAACGAGAGAAAACAATCATAAAAGTACACCTTCAATAACATCCAATGCACATGGCCTAAAAATCTCTAGAATATCACAATGTCTTCCCTCAGCACAACTTATATAAAATCAAAGAATATATAACATAAAGAAGTCGCAGTCGGAACAAATAACTTGAACTGAAAAATTTGCTCTAGGGTCCTTCCGCGCGAACCCTATATCTGTAGTAGTACAATAAATACAAGCGGCCATTCATATTCAGACACTTCTTACATCGGAAGTGTGACCACAAATTTCTGATGCGACGCGGGACCAGGCAGCAAACGTACAGAAATTCCGGCGCGCAATGTTATTCTTATGGACTTTTGCGATGAGGTGTTCCAAGCACGCGTTGAGGGCTGTATGAGCGCTCGCCGGTTCCAATTCTAGGAAGTGTGGGAAAATTACGAGAACTCTGAACTGAGCTCGGGAATAGTTGAACCGATATTATTTCGCTCCTGATTAAGGCTAATTTTTACCCCCGGAATATTTTCGGTTCCTACGGGAAAAATGCAATAAATTAACCGCGCATGAATTCCTATACAAGTATGGAAAAGCACGAGCAAGGACCGGACGGATCTGCTATTTTAAAATAAGAAAACCTTGTACAATACTTTTCACTTCTAACGTTAGTGTCACATTTACCTTTTGGAAGCACAGATATTTATTAATTAATTATTTAAAATAAAAACAATTTGCTGTTTCAAATAATTGCTTATCGATCTTATAAATTTAACATTATTATAATTCACAAGAAATAGGTGTGTATATGCAATTAATTAATTAATCAATTAATGATAGTTACCATCTTCTTAAGAGTGAATGAATAAATAATAATGTATTCGCTTCCCCTAATATAATCTTAACAACAATCAAGAAATAGGAAAGTTGGGAATTACAAGCGCAGACGAAATTCTTTTGGGTTCTCGCCTTTTTACTCATATCATTCATTCATTGAATTCGGTCTGCCTTCAGCTAGAAGGCACATCGTCCGACAACGCAAGCGTGGTTCACCCCAACGCATGAACCCATATGAATAACCTGCGCCCGAACTTCTGTGCGTTGCTGGCTGGTACACATTTGTGTTCACAGCCGCGGTTTCTAGGAATCACTTCCCTGCCCTGACACCGTTCCTTCTCTTCCATCGATCGGAAAATATTTTTGAGTGGCAAATTAGGCTCGTGCAACTTCTTTATGTTATATATTCTTTGATAAAATCCAATTTTAATCTGGCAAAAATGTACCATCCGTAATAACACAAAGGCTCACTCACCTTAGCAACAATGAATTCTGCGGAATTTATTGTTATTTCATCCAAAAAAATGGAAACAAACACAAAATAAAATGATTAGAAATTTTCACAAACAGCTTAAAAACCACAACGTGATGCCCTTTGGAGCCTCTGCTACAATTGATGTGTATCGCTCGGTGGTTGGGAGAGAACTAAAGGTAGTGACACAACCAACGCGTTCGTCGCGGCATTGCGTGCGTTGACATCTATGACGTGACGCACGCGACGCTAGGTAAGTTACAACAGAATATTGAACGCGGCAACTGACAAGCAAGTGACACAGGCAATTTCAGTTATATTATGATATATATAATTAAATTCCCATATAACTTCATGCATTTGTAATAAATAAACTCGCATTTGCGCACTTCTTCTATGAGTCGCTCATCGAATTCCATTTTGCCACACGAACAACACTTAAAAGTAAGGTTAAGTTGAATGCGCCGCGTTAAAATTTAGAAATTTGCGCAAAGGATGCGACGCGTCGCATAGCAGCGCGTCGGATGCGAATTCGTTGTAACTCGAAGTACAGGACTGCCTAAGCGCTTTAAAACCTGTCAACGCACGCATCGCTCGCGACGCGTTCAAAATTTGGTTGTGTCACCAGCTTAAGTCCACCAAAAGCAATCGTCGCGCAAAATTTAACACATCTGAAAAGATCAGGTGTTAAAATGACACAAGCCAGCCGAAAATTTCAGCTTCAAGCAAAGCTGAAGCTAGTTTCACAAGGTACAGAATTTTTTCACTCGCGAACGAAAAATATTTAGCTCGCTCACATTTTTCGGTTCCCGAGTGAACAAAATCACCTTCAACTTCAGAGCCAAAAATTCAGTTCCGAGTTTTCAACTGTTTGATTCAGTTCAGAGCGAGAGCTAAATTCTCCTTTTCAATTTAAATCACTCGGGAGCGAGCGGAATTTATGACTCTCTCTAATTACGACTCTCAGAGTGAATAAGAGCCGAAAAGAATCATTCGTTTTCGGCTCTTTGTGCTGTACGGGTAAAATATCTGTTCTTAATTGTATCTTGTGTGTTGCGTTCAGCGTTTGTGAAGTGAACCGGTTTTTTTAATTTACTAAACACAAATGCTGTAATAAAGAGATTAACCGGAACACTGCTTGAGGAGAATTTGAGTGGCCAAGAGTCCACTAATTCCACTTCGGTCACCACATTAGACGGTCCATTTTTCAGACTAGAAGACAAATTTCATACATTATTGGGAGCTAATTGTTCAACGGCCAATATTTCCACAGAGAGGAGCTTAAAACAAAAACTGGAAAATTTATGCTATAATGAAAGGTTTTCTTTTGATACAAATATACAAGAATTTTGGAGGAATTTTCATCACAAAAATCAAGAAGTTGGGAGATTGGTTCAAACTGCATTAGCAGTACCCTCTACTCAAGTGTCGGTTGAGCGTGCATTCAGTGCGTTATCAACTATAATCACCAAACAAAGAACAAAATTATCAAAAGAAACTATAAATAATATTTTGTTAGTTAAGTCAAATTCAAATTTATTAAACCAAATATGTTTAGAATAAGCTAAGAACAAGAACGTTATACTGGCTAAAAATGCTAAAATATGCTAAAAATAAATTAATTCAATTTAAATTTTTCTACCATCCATATCTCGGTTTATTTTTTATTTGCTTCACGAACTGTTCTTTTCGACTCGGCTCGCGAGTGAATTAAATTTTCCACTCTCGAATTTTTTGAATCGCTTCTGAGTTCAACTTGATAAGTTCATGAACTGAAAAATAAAGTTCATGAGTGATTTGAAAATTCAATTCACACGAATTTGATTCACTCGTGAACGAGCGGAAATTTTTTCACTCTCCGTACCCTGGTTTCAAGCCACTTCAAGCCAGCTTAAAATTATAAGTTGCAATTTTGTGTTGCCGCATTCAATCGTATAGGTTCAAAGCTTAAGCTGGCTTAAAAGCTGGAATCGTGTTTCAAGTTTCAGCCTGAAAGCAATTAAGCAAGCCTCACGCCGGAAGTAATTTTATAGTTATGACAACTGTCACACTCATGAGACAAAATATTAGCTTCGAATAAGAATAGCCACTTAATAATACCCAAGCCAGACATTACTCTAAATCATGATTTATTAAACTATACCCTAGACAGACAGCACTCTAAATCATGACGTATTTATTGAATTACTCATTTAGCACAAATTATTTATATATGAAGTGGCAGCAGACAGCCGTTTCTAAATCATGAACTATAAGCTGTCAGTTATGAAATTTCCTTTTTAGATCGAATGGAAACATTTAAAATTGATTTCATCAATTTTGTAATACAATATAATGATTTGGAAACCAAAAAGCCAATTGTACTGCAATCGCAACATAAACGTGTGAATTCCTTTTTGACCTCCTCAAATCGCCTATATTTTCGGCGGTAGTTTCCAATACGGGTTTTTTTTGGAAGTGCCCTAAAACCTTATGAAAATGTTCCATTTATGGTCGAAACGAGTGAATTAGGAAAGTATAAGTCCCCGCAAACAATACTTTCCCAAAAATTAGCTTGTTTTAACACCAAAAATTGAAAAAATCAAAGTCATTTTCGTCTCGTTTTCGAGGTATAAAATAATTCAGAGTGGCTATTCGCATCGTCCTTGCTTTGTACAATCAAAATTTGCACTCATGGACATGGTAAATCATTTTTAAAACAATTCGTACATCGGCACGAAATAATTCGTAAGAAACATTTGACTTTCTTAAAAAATAACTTCTGTCAGAATAATTTCCTTTTACAACATTTTCAATTTTTGGTTCCATAAGGTTTTAGGGCACTTTCAAAAAAAACTTCTTCCATATTTTCTTCCCACAAGTTCAGCAAAAACAATTCTTGGTCCATGGACCAACCACTTCTCTTTCTTTTCTTTAAATTCAGTTGCGTTTGAACTTCCATGGTTTGAATGACAGTTATTGTGCTTCTCTTCTTCTTTTTATTTATAATGGCTAGCGGAAATAAAAGTTTCAACAAATATAGAATTACAAAATCAGCTGAGTTCTACCACAATTTTCCTCATTTAATTATAAATGATGAAAACAATCTGGTCATTTAGGAAATCGTAAATTTTCAAGTTTTTCATGATTTAGCGGCCATGGTGTTGACGGGTCAATGACAGACAGCGCCTAAATTACTAATTAGTACAAATCATTAATTTTCGTGGCCTGTTTGTCTAGGGTATAATATATCTTTTGGTTTTTATTGTTACTTCATTTTTTCTCGGTCTTTAAAAAAGCAGTACTTTTCTGATTTGAGCAGTACAGGAGTGCGTTACTAAAAATTGCAGCAAAATACTCCGATTGCAGTACGAAGGACAACCCTGGTTCATAGGTGTAAATGGAGTCGTTAGATTTCAACTAAGTGGTAGTAAAAAAAATTTAATTAATATTATTTTAGCCTTCTTCTTTGTGATGTTGTGCCCACAATTGCGATCTTTTGAGCGAGCACTCAAAGCGTAATCTCCAAAATCTGCTGTCTGTACGGATTGCAATAGCGATTTTGACCGTAGGGATTTTGTACAGGCATAACTAATAAGTACTGGCAACTTCTTCAGCTCTATGGCACAAATGTGAAGTTAGCAACGAAATCAAATGTCATTTTCTTGAACAGTTGGAAAAGCTCACATATTGGATTGGGAGGTTTGACCGTTCCAGTCATTGTAAAGAACAAGAAGTAGAAGAACGGACGATTCTATCGGTGTTCGGTGGTTTGCTCGCAGTGAATTTTTATTATAATTTACTGTACCAACGGCAGTGAAAGATTGCATTTGCACTAGACGTGGGAACTTCGTGATTCGAGAACAAACACTGGGGCTCGGTGCGCTTATCGCAGTAGAAAAGCTAACCTAAAACTTGTGTTTTTCTTGTTTTGGTTTTTGTGAGAATGTGGCAGTTTTTAAGTATCTATTTATATTTTTGTGCCTGATTATAGCAGGATATCCGCGTAATAACTGTGGGGAGCTGGGCCTCCACAAGTTCACTGTGCCTTACATAATCTTTTCAAAGTGCAAAGAAAACTTTACCTAAGCTTAAACTTGCCTACTTTTGTGCTTAATGCGTAGAATGAACCATTGCAATATTGGTGCACTTTTAGGTCCTCCGAAAGCCCTGATTTGCCAGGAAATTGTGGGCCAAGTAAATATGTAGATAAAATCTGTGGAGAGAATAGAAACCCCATCAAATTTTAAACAACTTTTGGAACATCGCGAGAAGAATTGGTTTCCAAATATCAGGCTAGCGCCGAGCGCGAGACATGAGTAGCAGAGAACGCGACACAATTATTCATTTGGCTGCTGGCGGGTAAGTTGTCCCTAGAAATTACGCCAAGTACTTTGGAATTCGTAGCTGAGGCGCCCTGGCGCTGCGCGAGTTGCGGCCTTGTCGGTTGATATTCAATTGCGCAAAAAGCATCCACTGTTATCATCATGAAGCAGAGTGAGTGATAGCACCCTGTAGGTTATTTTTAGCTCATCGAAAATACATATCCTTCATGTCGGTTGTTGATTACGATTTTTATGTGTGCAGATTTTGTTTTTCACTGTCTTGTTCCGGGCCCGCGGCTCTTCGCCTGCTGTCATTTCGCAATCTGCGGATTGTTTACATTTTGCGGGCTTGCAAAGGTTTCACTTTTCTTTCAATTTATCCGCCGATTGACCGATTGAATTGATCTACATGAAATTTACATCCAATAAACGATAAAGGCTTAGTTTACATTTACACTGGTGCAAAGTGGAATCAAGGGCTTCATGCTCGAATGGACAACTGATGTCGTGATTCCTATCATGTAGGCAAAAACATTCCAACTGGAAAATGGAGATTAAACCTATAAGATTCCCTCTGATACCGGAACTTAAAGGACAATTTTAAAGTAAACCTTACGAACAAATTGTAATTGATGCTCCTTGCTTTATCTAGAGGACCATTTGGTGCAGTGAATTGTTTTTGAAATCTGCGGCGCAATTGCGAAATTCGCAATGTTATATAAGTGTATACAGGATGTATCAGTTAACGCATGCCAAAATGATAAGGGTGATAGATTTTCACTGATATGGATTATACACTGGATTCGAAACCACATGAGAATTATGTACTATTTATGTGCTCTTTATGTACTGCAAAATAAAATTTTGTGCTGCACATTTAAGTTCTTTTTAAAAGTCTCAAAATCCGGGGTGCAGCTCGACGCCGGGTGAATACCCTGATCTCAAGGGTTTGCACGAATTGGATTCGGCACCACAATCAAAATAAAATTTTATGCTGCATATGTAACTCCTAAATTGACGTTTTCTGTTAAAATATTAAAATTAGCCATTGTCCATTACGCCTTCTATGAAACTTAGTTTACCTACACTTGATGAGTCCCCACACTATGGCTCCCTATCACCGTAATTTACCATGCACTTCATATATTTTTTTTGAGGTTTCGAATGATGTCACATGGTCTGTCGTATCCTATTTATCAAACCCATTTGATGTCGATATCAAAGGTATTGTGAAGAAAATGGTAATCCGTCATATTGGGTTTGCAATGACATCACATGATCTATCATATTCTACTCATCAAACCTTTTCATTTTATATCCATATCAATTTATCATCCGCTAAAACTCCCGTATGCCAAATTTCATCGAAATCATTACAGCCGTTTTGGAGAACGCGATTACATTTTCATATAAGAATCAACACAGGAAATTTAACCTTAAGCTCACGGCACGGAATATGAGATGATGGCAGAGAAGGAGAAATAAATTCCCTTGAATGCAGAAACAGCCCAGGCGCAGCCCATCCAAAAGCTCTCTTCCACTGATAATGATACGTGACCGATGATTTAAGGGGAATTTTTTTGACTTGATAAAACCATAGACAAAAAACATATAGATTTCCATTCTGGTCCTAAAGCTCAATCCATTGAGCTTTCAATTTGGTAGCCTGATGCATGGAAATATGAACTAAGCACGGAACGGCTGTAAGCCAGATTTAGCGTACCACATTCCCTGATGTGTTAGAATTGGCTGTGTTCGTATGGTCGCTCAGTGCAGGCGTAAATATGTAGACATAATCAGAAGGGGGCTTACAATTCAAAATTTTCTGAAGTTCTTTCCATAATGTCTATGCCCCCTTTAACATTTATTTACACGCTGCCATTCACCGCTTGCGCCCCGCTTGTGAGGATTCTTATTTAGCTCTCCCTCATAAACGCTTCATAAACGCTGTTGCTGTTCTCCTCTAGGAAGCACCCCTTAGGTGGTCGCTCACGTATAGGGTTCATACACGATACAGCCGTTCCGTGCTTAGTTAGTATTTCTATGGCCTGATGTCGCCTGATCTTACTAACACATCCCTAACATGGCTCGACATATCATTTCGGAAGAGAGAAAATTGTTCGTTTAGCTCACGTCCGGGCAAAATCGGCTCCCGAGTGCTCCGAGTGCAAGCGAAAAATATTTCTTTATCTCCTCATTGCCTCCTGCAAGTACAAGTGAGAAATGCATAGTCCTGTCCTGAATCAGTGATGGTGGACATGTACTCTACTCACTCCTCATTGCGTTAATGGAGCGACCCGAAATTCATTTAGGCCCGGCTCTGTAGCTCAGCACGCGGGTAGCATGGATTCTGCGGTGGCGTGGCGGCGACATATCTCTTCCTCTTCTCTCGAGTCTCAGCCGTCCGTTAGCCCCTGCAATTCGCTTACAGTATATTGGGTCGTCTGTTTGGAGTCGTCCTAAACCATGCCGATTTGCACACTTTCCCGTAGCCGTTATAGATTCCTAGTAAAACAACATTTTTTCTACGAATTTCGTGCCTCCTACTTCATATTTCCGACCTTTTGACCAAAAATAAGAGGCCCGTGAGAAATGTATTTATTCTATCAGGCTAATAATTCCTAGAACAATCTTTTTTTGCAGAAGTTCGCAATTGGGCTGGTGAGCGGGCTCAATATGAAAATTGAAAAAGAGACAGTGTTCTGAATTGAGAAATATTCTAAATATTTATCTCACGCACACAAACTTAAAGGAAGTTGAACTAGATGAGCTTTCCGCTCAAATTTGTTTTCATAGGAACAAATTTTGCTATGAGATTGGATATCTATCTATTATTTGTCTATGATAAAACTCACCAGACGTTATGATTTGTAGCCTATGACTACGTATATACTATGACCAAAGTCATGACTTGTCTAGCGTAGTCCAAAGTCATAGCTATGTTTGCCGTATAAACGGATCAGTTAGAAATCCTACCTAGCTACGATTGGATTGGGCCTAGGCATGATTTCTTTGAATAATTGTGTAAGGAAACACAAAGTGTAAGAGTAAGTCTGATGGCACACATGCATAGTACACGAACGCAAATTTCTCAATTTGTGCCGTTTACACGGGCAGCTACAATTTCTGCTTAGAAACCGGTTTTCAGTCACGATTTGTGACTGTAGTATATACACCCTTGGCCAAATGTATTAGGCACCCCCTGAAAATCGTACTATATTTACAGTTTATTTGCGTAAATTAGGGGGAAATAAAATTATTATTATAGTTAGGTTTAACTTATTGACCTTTATTCTTACTATAGTGGACCCCCAGTAATCCGACAAACGTTTTGCAGGGCAGTGTCGAACTATCGAATTTGTCGAATTATAGAGTACTGCCTAAGACCCCCTTATAGTCCGGAATTTTTTACAAAAGAGTTCCTTGTAATCCGGCAAATTACAGATTCAATGATATGATTCTATATGTTATACTCTGAAGTACAACTCATTCTTCATTATGTATGTCAAATTTAGTAAATTAAACAACACAATAGAGAGCTTACGTTTTATTATAAAATTAACGTCATTAATGATATAGAACTTACAAAAAATAATAACTTCACATTAGGCAATATTTGCGAAAGCAATCAGAATCAAAACAATACCTACGCGTCGAGCACAATAGTGGTGGCGCGTACAAGTTGTAATGTTCAATCATGCATTATCTACATTAGCGAAGATTGTCAAGAAAATATTCAATAATAATAGACATGTCGATTTACAAGGGCTGCCGGGTTAGACAGGGGCCGGATTACTGGATTATTAGGGGGCCCACTGTATTAATATTTGTCGGTCCGCTCTTAGCTCTTATTACCGCAGCTATTCTTTTAGGAATTGTGCGTACAAGCTTTAGGCACTCTTCAGGAGAAATTTCTTTCCACTCTTGCTGGATGACTTGTTTAGTCCTGTTTTGGATGTGATGTTGTGCTCCAGTATCTTCCGCTTCAGTGTGCACCAAAGATGCTCAATTGGATTGAGATCTGGCGACTATGCAGGCCACTCTATAAGGTCAATATTGTTTTGTTCCAATTATAGCCTACTGCTTACAGATGTGTGGCATGGCGCGTTGTCTAGTTGGAATTTTATATTGTCCGCATTAGTGTCACCGTAAATCTTCGTGATAGATAGGTGTAGAACCTCTTCCAACACGGCAATATATTTTACACTATTCATGCGTCCTTCACAAATAAACATTTCACCCACTCCAAAGGACGCCATACAACCCAAACAATCACGCTGCCCCCTCCCAGCTTAACCGTGGATACGACGCATTCGGAAAGGTAAGCTTTACCTACCCTCCTCCTCACAAACGTGGAACCAAGGGTTCCGAAAATCTGAAAAATTAAAAAAATTAACATTATTTTCAATATTCATGAAATGTTTTCACAAACGGACTGCTTACGATTCCAAAACTAAACAAAATAAAGCTTACCTCAAAGTTTGATTCGTCTGACCATATCACGTTATCCCAATCGGCCTCCGTCCAAGATTGATGTTTTAAGGCCCATTCAAGACGATCTTTTTTATTTTTTTTTAATCTTGCAACCTTTCAGCCCTGCCTCTACAAGTCTTCTTCTTGTGGTTCGAGCACTAATCGTTCTGCCAATCTGATCAGATAGACCAGCAACGAGCTCAGAAGACGTTTTTTTTCGTTTTTTGAGGGACTCGAATCAATTTTCGGTCATTACGTTTCGAACTGCCTCTTTTTCTACCTCTTTTTTGTCTATTACTGTGTGAGCCAGTGTCCAGAAAACGTTTAATAGCACTTTGCACCGCACAACGAGAACATTTCACAGTTTTTGCAATTGACAACTAGAGATTTGCCTTGTTCATAGAAAAACCGAATTCGCATCCGTTCTTGCTCACTAAGTTCCCTTGTTTTAGGCATTTTCTCACTATTAGTAACCAACACTTCAAACTCCGTTAAAAAACCAACAATATTTAGGCACTTCCTTGCACTACAAGCAGTAATTGCAAACTGAAATTTTTTTACAAAATCCTCAAAATGATAGATTTTCCCAACCAGACGTTTTATGGTCTTTCTAGGAAAGGGTTCATTACATTAATTACCATTTATGATTGTTGGGAACATATTGACAAACAAGATAAATCTTTCTAGGAATTATTTTGTATGATACCTGCAAAAAACTAGGGTGCCTAATACTTCTGACCAAGGCTGTAGGTAGTCTATGTTGATTCTGAGATTTTAAGGAAGATAATAGTAAAGGCTTCATAAAAATCTATCCAGTAGTTTTTGGTCAAGCTCATATCATCAAAATCAATTTTCCTAAGAGATGCCGTTTTTTCATCTGAAAAAGACAATTTCATTATTTCTAATATTTAAAAAAAATGCTTTGTTTCATTACAGTGTTATAAGCCATAAGAATCTATCACTTCAGCATTTGGTATGCCAATCTTAACAATAAACTGTCTGTAACAATATAAATGGGTTGATGAATTGGCTTCTTGTTATCAGCTCAATTGTCAAGAATGATAAATGCGCACTATTTTCTTTATAGCTTGCAATAGAAGTGCATTATATACTGTAAGTGGACGGGTACATTTTAACGACCTTAGGAGCCTTTATTTCGCAAACTGTGCACTTAACGGCAAAAGTGCAAACGTCTCTTAAGAACCTTTATTGCATGGAAAAATGGCGGAGTTATAGGGCTGTGACATATGGATAGACGGACGGACATGATGAAATTATGAGGGTTCCGTTTTTGCCATTTAGCTACGGAACACTAAACGGATATTCAAACCGCACATTTTACACAAAAACGATTGATTCTACGGGAAAAAGTGTAAGGACCCTTTTTTCTAAAATGATCTCATAATTAGTTTTCTCGACAAATTATATTTACGACATATTTGAAAAAAAAAATATGTCCTCTTTAATCCCCAAAAAGAGAAAACCCCACCTCTCAAATTTAGACAACTTTTCAGGATATGCTTAGGACATCGAAAGAAAGGTCTCAACAAAAATTCAGCCTGTTAGGATTGTTTTTCGTCATAAAAGTGAAATTTTTTTGGGCTTATGTCAAGAATAGGGGCGTTGGTCCTATTGCAATAAAATCTTGCAGGTGGCTTCCTTTAGGCCTAAAGCGAAGCCATGTAAATTATTTTGGGTGGCTCGGCCCTAGTTTTCGAAATATTCAACTTTTAATTTTGACGGATCGTCAAAATTAAAAGTTGAATATTTTCCACGAAACTTGCACTTTTATCAGAATTTCAGGTAGCCACCTGCACTTCCACTCCCTATTCTTCACTTTTTCCCACTTTACTGCACTGTAAAGCCTGAAAAAAATAATATTATTCATTATTAAATCCAAAAACTCTTACCTGTCAAGTCAAGTGTCCATTGTTTTTATTTGTCTTCAATTATTTTTCTAGCAGGTGGCTCCTCTGCAATTTGCAGACGGCACCCTCTGGAATTTTCGCTAATCCCTCACAAAGCTTTTAAATTTTTTAAGAAACATTTTTAATCAAATATTTCATTATTATTGTTTAATATTTGCAAAATACATATTATATTAATTATATTACATAAATTTGGCTTCTTTAAACCACTTCTCTTACAAATAATCGATAATTTCTATCATCCATTGAAATATTATTTTAAGTTAAGTGTGATATCTATTTAAGTTAAATTAAGTGTTGCTATATATACATATATGTATATATATTTTATATATATATATGTGTATATACATATTTTACAAAATGCCTACCGGATGATCGAAATTATCGATTATTTGTAAGGGAAGTGGTTTAAAGAAGACAAATTTATGTAGTATAATTAATGTAATATGTATTTTGCAAATATTGAACAATAATAATGAAATATTTGAATAAAAATGTTTCTTAACAAATCTAAAAGCTTTGTGAGGGATTAGCGAAAATTCCAGAGGGAGCCATCTGCAAATTGCAGAGGAGCCACCTGCTAGAAAAAAAAATTGAAGACAAATCAAAACAATGGACACTTGACTTGACAGGTAAGAGTTTTTGGATTTAATAATGAATAATATTATTTTTTTCAGGCTTTACAGTGCAGTGAAGTGGGAAAAAGTGAAGAATAGGGAGTGGAAGTGCAAGTGGCTACCTGAAATTCTGATAAAAGTGCAAGTTTTGTGGAAAATATTCAACTTTTAATTTTGACGATCCGTCAAAATTAAAAGTTGAATATTTCGAAAACTAGGGCCGAGCCGCCCAAAATAATTTACATGGCTTCGTTTTAGGCCTAAAGGAAGCCACCTGCAAGTTGATTGCAATAGGACCAACGCCCCTATTCTTGACATGTTCCTTTTTTTGGGCTGATCGAACTCAACTTTACCAGACGTTTTACTAAAAAACGATTGATTCTACACAAAAAAGTGTAAGGACGTGACTTGCGCAGTATATCATAGGCTATAATTTTCTCATAAATTGATATTTCAAAAAAAATATTTGCGAAAAACTAGAACTAGCACCCTTTAAACCCCAAAAAAAGAAAACCCCGTCGCTCAAATTTAGAAAACTTTTCAGGAGGACATCGAAGCAAAGGTCTCCACAAAAATTCAGCCTATTCGTATTTTTTTCGTAGTCAAAGTCTAATTTTATTGGGCTATTATTAAAAAATGCACACAAGTTTGGATAACGATTTTCGACGATATTCTTTGCATTAAGCTATAAAAAGTGCCTCTTTAAAATCAAATTATTTTATTTCTACAAGTATAAACCCACCTCATCTTACTTATACAGACACTTTGAGTTTTCGAATTGTCAATATTCGTTTTCTCGTTTGTCGTGCACGCCTTCATTATTTCACGTACGTTTGAAGCACTGCCAAAGAATGAAGATGTAAACGCAAGTTTAAGCTTATGTTTTTTCTCGGCTGATAATAGTATATTTCTTCTTTATTTTTAAAATAAATATATAGATATTACCGTAGCTATGGGCTAAGGCTACGGGCAAGAGATTCAGCTCACAGTGCCCATCATATGGATTATCTCAATCCCAATAAAAAGAACTTGTTGGCCATTGCGAAATTTCGCAGCAACTAAAGAGGTAGTTGGTTGTGGGCGAAAAGGATATAGTTGATCGAAATAAAAGGAACAATTAAGGGGTCTATCCTCTTTATAAATCGATTTTTTTTTTATTGCATTTTCGTAAAGTATATATATATACAGAAATATCATATTAAAATTTTATAAAGATCGGAACAGTATAACTCTATTTTTGTCTCAAAATTAGTCGAGTTTAAAATTTTGATATAACAACATCTCTGCGCGTTTGTTTATCATCAAGAAGTGCGGCGTGCGGCCGACGCAGCACTGATGCCTCCAAGAAAGCCAGAACATATCGCAGGAACGCTACTTTGGATGAAAATGTGCATTTTGAGGAAGAAGAAGGCATAGTGTATGGTCCAGGCATCGCTGATTAGGCTTAGGTGAAATTTTTTACGATGCCATTAACAAAACTAGAATCGCGTTTTTCACAAAATAACTTTTTCGACACCGCGTTGATGAAATCTCGGAAACTACCGAACCGATCCCCACCAAATTTGTACCAAACATTCTTTATGACTACAGCTATAGCGCATCGAGGGGGTTTTTCAAAATTTTGATTTTAAAATTTTTTTTTTGGTCAAAAACGATGAAAAAAAACGTTTTTTTTCGTAGTTTTTCAAAAAATGTCCGCCATTTTGTCAATTTTGCAAAAATCAAAAATCGCCCCCGATGTGCTATAGCTATTAGTATATTGAACCTAAAACTCTTTGCTTTTTTTTCCCCGACCATGCATCTCGGAGATTTCATCAACGCCGCACACCCCTCTCGTTTTTTGGATCATTTTTCGACCAGCAGTTCCATGCTTAAAATTTCACAAAAATGAATAAAAAAAAACTTTGGGATATAGTTCGAGAGTGTATTTATTGAGTGTAACAATTGTTTTTTCCATTTTCATAATTTAAACCTATCGAAAACTTTATTGAAATTAACCTTTTTTTTCCTCCGAAAAGAGCGTAGACCCCTTAAGGGGAGAATACCAATTGACCGGTTCAAAAAATTCATTTTTTTTTGTACGGAAATGGATTCTATAACTATTCGAAAATGTCACCACAAAATTTCAGGCCGAAATTCTGCGAATTGGGTATTTTTTTAAGCGATGGAGTATCGCGCGTTCATGGTACGCTCGAATCCCAGATTTCGTTCCACCGCGCCCGCAAGGCCGATAGAATGCTATTAGTCATTTCCGAGCCATAAAAAACTTTTCGTGAATTTTATAAAAGCTTTCTTTTTCATTTCATCGATTTTTGGGTGTGTTTTTCGAAAAATGAAAAACAGACATTTTTTTGAACTAAAACTTTATACTCGTTTTCCCAAATCTCATGTTTTTAAAACGGTGTGACAAGTTGCGAAGAAACGGCTGGACCGATTTTCATGATTTTTCGCTGGTTACAAGATAATGCAATTCTCTTGCCCTTGACGAACGATTTTTTTGCAAAAACAGTGTGGTTTTCGCAAAAAAAAATCGCAAAACTGAAAAAAAAAATGAAAAATCGATTTTTTTTAATTAAAAAGAAAAAAAAATTTTTTTTTAAAAAACCGAAAACGTCAAGGGCAAGTAAATGACATTAGGAAACTTATTTGTAATCACTTTTTTGTTCTAGAAAAATTACCTGAGGTGCTATCGTGCACACCGCAAATTTGCAGACTCTTTTGTGCACGCTTCTAACAACAAGCCAAATGCAGATTTCGCAATAATTTTTTTTTTGTATTTTTAGAAATACAACATACAACCTATGTACGAAATTTGATTTTTCTATCATTGATAGGTTTTTCCCAAACCACGCCGAAAATCAAGTGACCATTTCCTAAATCTAATTGGTATTCCCCCCTTAAGGCATTGTTTTAGAGTCGAAATCTATAACTAGATTATCTTCGGTCTGGCTTATTAGCTAAGGCAACTGATCTGTGTAACTAACGAACTAACGTGTAGCAATGATTTATTTATTACATTTGATCTTAAGACATTTATGTGGCGACATACATATACATATATGTACATTAGGTTGCAAGCCATCGAGACTGTCATACCATTGTGATATGACAGACAGACAGACTGTTATATTAACTCTTGTTTGACTTCCGTGGTGTTCCTGAATCTGCCGTGTACTGTTTTAAATTTATTTTGGTTTGTTGCCTATATATAATTTAATTTATTTATTTAATATAATTTGTGGACACAACCTTAAATTTTTGGTTACATATTAAATTGGTCCACTGAGTAACCAGAAATAAGGACAAAGCCATTCATCGTAGCGACAGTCTACAACGTTATCTGATATTAATATACAGTGACTCACATATCCGATCGAATTAAAATTGAATATGGAATTAAGTGTTTCTTAAATTAAACGTGGACATATTTTTGAATAGTTTTTTATTTACATTTAATTCCTTAACAAAAGCAATTCCATTTATATACTTCGGTTAGCTAAATAACTATAATTTTACGGGAAATAACATTATTCTTTAGAAAGATATTTTCGATCAATTTTGTGAGTTTATCATTTATTGAAATTTCAATGTAATTAATATTTGGTATGCCCTCCTTTTGCAGCTAAAACAGATTTAATTCGTTCTGGCATACTGTACACTAAATTCTGGCAAACTTCAGCGGATATTTTTTCCCACTCAATTTGCACTCGAATCCAAACTTCATCTGTGGTTTTCGCTGTACTATCCCAGCTCGATATCCTCCGCTTTAGGATCCCCCAAAGGTGTTCGATGGGGTTCAAATCAGGGGATTGGGGCGGCCAGTCTAATACATTAACCCCATTATTTTGAAGCCACTCCGTCGTTATTCTTGCGGTGTGTTTAGGATCGTTGTCGTGTTGGAAGACAACGTCCGAAAGGTCTTTACCCCATTTTTGCAAAGAGGATTTTAGAGAATCGTTGAGAATTTGTACGTAATCTATAGCTGTCATCCGACCAGTTATTCTAGAACACACCCCAACTCCCGCGGAACGCATACAGCCCCATATCATTATGTTTCCGCCACCAAATTTCAACGTTTCTTTAACTAATCGTTTCGATAAAGCTTCTTTAGGTTTTTTCCAGACCCATTCTCGTCCATCTGAACCCAAACGATTAATTTTCGTTTCATCGGACCAAACAACATTTTCCCAATCAGACAAAGTGTAATTCTTGTACTTTTTGCAAATTCTAATCGCAGTTTTTTATGTCGGTTGGTTAACAAGGGTTTTTTAACTTTGGCTCGACCTTTCATTCCCGCTTTTCTAAGCACTCGTCTTACAGTTTCTGCACTAACATCGATTTGATGAGTTGTCAAGATGTTTTTCTTAATTTGTACGGCATTTTCAAATGTACCAGTGATGACTGATCTAACAATGTTACGCTTCATAACTGAGGAGAGTTTGGGCTTTCTTCCACTAGGTCGGCTCTGGGTCGTTATTTGGAATTGTTTTCTATATTTACTTACTGTACTTAATGCACATTTAAGTTCAGCAGCAATTTCCCGATGGGTACGACCTTCTTTTAGCATTCTTACAATATTCTCTTTAAGACTATTTGAAACTTTCTTCATTTTTGACCTAAAATATTTTCAATGATGAAAAATCGGATAAGTATTCATCAAAACATCAAAATTATGAAAAAAAAACAAAAACATTACTCACAATTATTTTAATTTTTAGGAATTCCAGCTATAAAAACTGCAAGCACTTAATTAAGTATTGCCACGCTCACGCTAAAAAAGAACTCACAAAACTGATCGAATAGGCAAAGTCTTTAAAACCTAAGCTGCAACTAACGGCACTTGTTGAAATGAGATTGTTTTCCAGAAATTCGCTTAATTCCACTAGTTACATTATACTCCGAAAAAAATGTCCAGCATTTCCTTTATCCTAGCTCTGGGCAACGTATTTTCTTCAAAATCAATGTGTATTCGATCTAATTTGTGAGTCACTGTATATAATTGAACAAATTTGAAGCAACATGCTTGCGCAGATCTTAGATTGAAAAGCATCCCTGCAATCGGAGATCTTTTCCTTAAAGGTTCAAATTTCCATACAACGTAAATTAGACGATATTAATCCAGTAATCGTCCAGCTGAGTTGCTCAAATTTAACGCCACCTGCTACCTAGCGCCTCTGATCGCCGCCCAGCAACTGACTTGAACTTCTTTAAACCATTTAGATGACCATAACAAGCGGCGCTCGGTCGTGTCATCTGTCCTTGAGTCTGTGTCATCTGATATTGGCGAGACTCCTGCACAGGTCGCCTGTCAAATGGTCAAAACTAAAACCATTTTGTTGACCAACTGCGCTCCCTCTGCGACAAACGCGAGAGCGTTTGCCTTCGGGAAAAGAAGAACTCGACATTTAGCGAGGCTACTGCGAAGAATATCAGATGCATCGACCTTTCTGTTAAGCCTAGGAAAGTAGAAAGGAGACTGGCATGTTTTCATAGTGATTTAGGCACAGAAGCGGACAGAACTGAAATAATGATTTATAAACAGTGTTATATATAACAAACAAGACAATAACTGAAATTATTGTAAACCTCCGGAATACAAAAATATGACTCTTTAAAAGTTATAAACATGACGCGGAGATGCGATCGCAAAAAATGCAGTCTATCGAATTGGGCGACAGGAAAGCTTCCTTAATCTCGGACGAACCTAACTGGCGTGTGTCGTCCTCCCCTAGTAAGTCCTTCCTCCTCCTCCTTTTCCGGTGTTCTGGTGAGGGTGGTTAAAGTTAACTTTGTTTTTTTTTTCTATAAGTAGAGAAATTCAACTTTCATTTGAACCCTTTTCAATTTCTTCATGCTTCTACTGTAAGGATTTTTTTTTTCTTTAAAAAGAAAGAATGAAAATATTGGTTTGTTTTTTAGATACAAAAAAACGCTTCAAAGTAAAGCATAAGATTGGGCTCAAATGAAAGCTGAATTTCTCCACTTTTTAAAAATAAATAAGTTGAATTTTACCACCCTCTACAGAACGCCGGAAGAGGGCTAAACATTCTGATTTTATAAAGTAAAATCAATTAATAAAGAAAGTCATGTAAAATCCGTTAAAAGCAACGACAATTGAGAGATAAAGAAGTCTGTTCAAATTATCAGTGATCCTGACATCAAAACTTTAGGCATAAACTGGAGCCCTACCACTGATAAATTCAGTTTCCAAATAAATCTTCCCAACTCTCTGTTTAATACTAAACGATCCGTTCTATCGGATATAGCTCGTCTATACGACCCCCTAAGGTGGCTTTCTCCGGTCATTATCAAAGCTAAAATTCTCTTTCAACAATTTTGGCTTGCAAAACTTCAATGGGCTCAAGCCGTACCTGAGAACTGAAATAACTTTAAGCACGGTCTACACTACTTAAAGGATATCACCATTTCACAATGGATTGGAATTATGAACGAGTTACACATTGGACTAGAGCTGCATGGAATCTGCAACGCATCCCTACAAGCGTATGGAGCAGTAGCCTATATGCGGGTGTTGTGTGAATTTGGTGAGAACCAGGTATCTTCTTGCTGCCAAGACTAGGGTAAGCCCTATCAAAACTGTATCACTTCCAAGATTGGAATTGTGCGGAGCCGCACTTCTCGCGGAATTGGTCCACTATCTACAACATGATCTTAGACTCAAAGACGTACCAACCTATTTGTGGACAGATTCAACAATCGTTCTCGCCTGGCTAAACGAACATCTATCAAAATGGAAAGTTTACGAGGCAAATCGTGTTGCACATATTCATAATCTCAGTCCCAACTCTATTTGACGTCATATACGTTTACCTGACAATCCTCCAGATTGTAAAAGCCGTGGTATCTCGGCAGATATACTAACTAACTTCAATTTATGGTGGACAGGCCCACAATGGTTAGCTTAATTAACCACCTGGCCTGTAATTTCCAAAACTACTTCCGAAACGTCTGTTGTTGAGGCAAAACTTTCTACAGTAACACTCTTTGCACGACAACAGTCAAACGACTTGATATTTGAACTACTACCGTTTCTCATCTCTGCTAAAACTCTTGCGCATCATTGCTCTGTGTTTGCGACCCAAACAAAACTCTCCAGAACAAAAGGTGACCGAATAGTGGGATCGAAGCGTTGAGAAGGGCGTTGAAAGCGAGCGGTATGCTAACTTTACCATCAGAGCAATTTATTAGCTATGTTTTTGGTTTAGTTAAATATCTTGAAAAGAATATTGAGACAATTTGGCACGAAAAAATGTTACTTGCAAAGCTTTTGCAGCAATTAGATAATAAGGAAAATGGCCCAAACTCTGAAATTCATATCCATGATTTATATAAATTTTCTTTATTGCTATTTTTAAGATTTTTTACAAGAAATATAAATTGGTTGCTTTCTAATAAAACAATGAAAAGAGCAGAAAAATTAAAAATTTTACACCTGCAATAACATTTAATTCTTTTTTTTGTGGCAATTGCAAATGAAAAGTATTCAAACCTTTACACTCCGATACTCTATTTCAAATTCATTCAACTCGTGGTTCTATATTTAATTTGCTTTCTCTGTGGGCCATAAGATATATTTTTTTGCCTTTCCGAAAATTTCTCCGGTATCACGCATATAAGTTAAGGACGCGCAGCATAGAAACATCAAAACCAAGAATCCGCAGAACGCAACGATCATCAGAATCACAAAATTCCAGACTTTCCCACGGCAACACAACATTGCCCCCCAGACAAGCAAATTCGCAGAGCTGGACAACGCCACCGCCGCCGCCCAACGTGATCGCCACCTTGCGCTATTTCACCTGCGCAACAACGTGAGCACAGATCGGATGACACACGCGCCGTCGACCTGAATACGGCGCAACCTATGCTGACCTGACATTTTTGCCACCGTTCGAGTAATCTAGCTTTAGGAAAACATATTTTGTAAATTCAGTTGTATCCCGACCTTAGAGCAATAAAGTAAATTTTTTTTAAGCAAATCTTTGAAAGATTTTATTAACTGGCGCCCGAGCAGGGACCCGCGATAATACTTAGAGTTCGTAAAAGTTCCGTGTAATCAGTTGCGACTCTTAAAGCAAAGTTTCCGAAGTTCTGTGTAATCTTCAGGAGCAACATTGTTCGCGGGTGCCCAGTGATCGAACCCACCAGAGGATCTCATCACCCAAAGCCAGGTCACCGAGGAAGAAAAGAGGCCCCCGAGTAACCAGCAACATTCTGGACGAAAAGGAGTCAGCAAGGACTGGCAGCCGCTTCCCGGAAGGATGCAACTCACCGTATTAGTAGCGTAAGAACACCGTTTTAATAATTAAGTGAGAGTACTTATAAGAAAAAATCCGCATAGCGAGAAAATTGAATTTTTATGACAAATCTAAATAACAGGAAAAAAGTGAAATCAGGAAAGTAAGATCTAGAAACAAACCAAATAGAAAATAAGCAAGTGAACAAGTTCAGTAAAAATCCCCGTGACGATTGAGAAAATCTAAATTTTGAGAGAAACCTAAAGAAAATAAAAGTGAAATTTAGGAAGTAAACTGTGTAGAATAAAGTTTAACCCGGAGTTGAAGAAATAAGTATAAATAAGTTTTGTGAGAAGAAGATATATCGAGTAAATAAAGGGAATCTCAACCCAAGAATTAACCATAAATAAATTAAGTGATAAATTTCTATTTGATTGAATTTTTTAAGTGATAAATTTTTATTTGATTGAATTTTCTAAGTGATAAGGAAGTAAATTTAAAGGAAATATCAAAGCCATATAGGAATAATCAAACAATTTCCAAGCGAGAAATCGAATAGCACCTAAGGTTCTAAAATCGTAGCCAAATGTCTAGGGAAGAAAACCTAATACGTCCACCCAGACTCATTCCAGGCCTACAAGAGGCCCCAGGTCCAGCTGCACCGGCAGTTATGGATCCCGCGACACTTCTGAACCGAGTGACACAAATCGTGTCCCAAGCCATTGCCGAACAATGTCCCCGAATCATAAATTCAATCCTAAATCCCAATTCCAATTTAGACAACGAAGGCGACCAAACAATCGACGAGAGTCGACGAGAAAATCTAACGGACATGGATAAAATACCAGACGTGGTGCGAAGCCTAAGAGAATTCTCAGGGCAACCAGGAGAATTCAGCTCCTGGAAAAAGAGCGTCGACAGGATTCTCAAAATCTACGAATCATTGCGAGGATCCCCTAAGTACTATGGTATACTCCATGTCGTGCGGAACAAGATTATTGGACAAGCCGACACTGTGCTAGAAAGTTACAACACACCACTAAACTGGGAACGAATCTCCCGCTGTTTGACGCTGCATTACGCAGATAAGAGGGACGTTAGCACCCTGGAATACCAGATGACTTGCCTGGTACAAGGAAACAACACCATCCAAGGATTCTATCAGACAGTGTACCACCACCTGTCATTGATACTTAACAAGATTAGCAGCATGGAAATGAGCCAAGAGACGGCGAACATGTTCGCCAAGTCCTTTAGGGACAAAGCGCTGGACACATTTATAAGAGGCCTGAAAGGAGATCTCCCCAGACTCCTGGGAACAAAAGAACCTGCAGACTTACCACAGGCACTCCACCTCTGCCTAAAGCTCGAAAACATGAGCTACCGTACCCATCAAGCAAACCACAGTAGTGGAGCCGCACGGAAGTTCGAGCACTTGTCTCGACCCCCCATACCACCAAAACAAAATCACGCTAACCAATTTAACCCATTCTACGCACCGAAACCCCAGTACTATCCAGAGCCTCGGTATCCCCCACGTCCAAACCCACCAAACCCAAACGCAGACAAGCCACCTTTCCGGAATTATTATAATTCCGCCAACCCAGTACAAACCCAGAATTCCCGAACCAACCAGCCCCAACAAGCTCCTCCAAGACCGCCACCCAGAGTTGAACCGATGGACGTAGATCGTTCCATTCGGTCAAACGTTGCGGACTATCAGAACAGACCCCAGTTAAATTTTAAGAGGCCAAGTGGCCCCAATCCTGACTTCAACCCAAACAAGCTTCAAAGGACTTTTCACACGACAGCCTTAACCCCCGAAGACGATCACACCAGATACAATGAGAACATTAATCTGGAAGACGGAAACTACGACCAGTCTCTGATCGACTACATCAATACCGGCGACGAAAATTACGTTAATCCAAGCCAATACACAGAGCCAGAACTGCTCGAACCAGACAACCCCGAACCATCGCAAGAACTACAAGATATACATTTTTTAGATTAACGAGCTCTTCGCTCCCGTATTTCGAGTACAGGACGAAGGGCGGCAACACATTAAAATTCCTGGTAGACACAGGTAGCAACAAGAATTACATCCAACCAAACTGCTGCAAAAACCCTATACGAAACGAAAAAACGTTCTCAGCCAACTCAGTGGGAGGCAACGTGGAAATTACACACCATGTCATGTTAAATTTATTCGGCCCTGGAAACTCTAGTTTAAAATTCTTCGTGCTACCGACATTAAAATCATTTAACGGTATAATCGGAAACGATAGCTTAAAGGAATTAAACGCCGTCATTTACACCGCCGGCAGCTACATGACGTTATTCAATAAACTTAAAATACCCATCAAACAATACCTCTCCCAATCCGTGAACAACATTGACGTAAGGACACCTCACCTAACCGAGAACCAAAAGACGAAATTATACCGTATTCTGAACAAATACCCTAATCTATTTTCCGAACCCGACGGAAAATTGACATACTTCACTGTGGTGAAGGGAGAAATCCGCACCAACAGCAACGACCCGGTATATTCGAAATCTTACCCGTACCCCATGGCACTAAAGCCCGTCGTGGAGAAGGAGATCGCGAAACTACTAAACGACGGAATAATCAGACCGTCGCGATCACCGTACAACGCCCCAGTTTGGGTAGTAGCAAAAAAGGCCGACGCACTCTCCAGGCCACCGCAAGTATGTATGATAAATTCAGTAACGACGACCCAGCACAGCGATGACAGTTCCTCCCACAACCTTATTCCATTAGTAGAAACCCCCCTTAACGTCTTCAAAAATCAACTTGTACTCCAAATTGGCCCAACTTCCACCTACCGACTCAAGAAACCCTTCCCCAGTCATTTTAGACACATCTTTACCGAAATGACCTACACACGAGAAAATTTAACTGGAATTTTTAAACGATACCTGAATCCCAACGTTATTAACGGCCTAAGAACAACAGAGCCCGTAATGGGAATGATTCAGCAAATATACCCACTATACTTTAGTAACTACCGAATCCGGTTCACCCGAATCGAAGTGGAAGACGTGGAGAACGAATCAGAACAAGAGAACATCATCATCGAACACCACAAACGGGCCCACAGAAACGCACAAGAGAATCAGCTGCAGATCATTGCGAAGTACTACTTCCCTAAAATGAACTCGAAAATCAAGCAAATTGTGAAGCAGTACGCAACATGCAAGGAGAATAAGTATGACCGACATCCCAACATCCCCGACCTAAAAGCCACTCCGATCCCCCAATATTCCGGACAAATCCTACACATAGATATTTACTCAACAGAGAAACATCTTGTACTAACTGCCATAGATAAATTTACAAAACTTGCGCAGGCAAGGATATTAAAATCCAGAGCAACAGAGGACGTCAGGAGACCGCTTCGAGACATTCTGTTTTTTTACGGCGTACCAGAACACGTCGTCATTGACAACGAGAAGTCCTTGAATTCAGCTTCAATTGTATTCATGATGGAAGATCAACTAAAGATCAAAATATTCAAGACGCCCTCGTACCACAGCGAAACGAATGGGCAAGTAGAGAGATTCCATTCAACTCTCTCAGAAATTATGAGATGCCTAAAGACCGACGGCATTCACCGCTCGTTCGAAGAATTACTAGAACGTTCGGTGTACGAATACAATTGCAGTATCCACTCCACCACAAAAAGGAAGCCCATCGACTTATTCTACGGAAGAGCTATAACGACTACCCCTGAACAATACGAAATCTCTAGGCTGGGAAACGCGGAAAAATTAACACGGAAACAAGAAAAAGATCTCAAATTCCATAATAAGAAAAGGCAACCGGCCAAGGATTATGAGATAGGTCAAGAAATTCTGGTTAAACAAAACAAACGCTTAGGCTCCAAACTCACAACTAGGTACATCCGAGAAATTGTGAAAGAAAACAGACCTACAACAGTCCTGACAGAGTCGGGCAGGAAAATACATAAAAATAACATTCGTAACTGATTTTACAGATTCCTGATCACTATCACCAACGCAGACGTCCAAATCCTGGATTACACGAACTCTCAGATAATTGCACTCGACACCGGAACAGCTAGGATCCAAGATGGCAACCTAAAACTCATCCACATCATCGACATAGAGCCCTACCAAACCTTCCACTCGGAGACCTCGACGATACTTAGGAAGAACGTCCCCAAAGGTAACCCTTTCCTTCCATTCCTAGAGCAAGAATTATCCCAAGTGCAAAATTTAATCAGTAACCTTAAAATACAAAAGCAAAAAAGATCCCTCAATTTCATTGGTTCGGCATGGAAGTGGATAGCGGGAAATCCCGACCACGATGATTACATAATAATGTCAGACAAAATCGAAGATATTGTACTTAACAATAACAACCAGGTAGTCATTAACAAGGCCCACAACGATAGAATTAACACATTAACTAACGTAACGAATGAAATAATAAACATGATCAGAAAAGACAAATCCTTTGAAATCGAGCTAGTCTTAGGTCTCCAATACAAACTTAAATTAGTAAAAGAAGAAATTATCAATACAATTTACGCAATAGAATTAGCAAAGTCAAATACAATCAGTTCCAATATTCTATCAAAAACCGAAGTTAAACTACTGCTAGACAATATAGATAAAGACAATATCCCCTACAGTAATGTCGAAGATGCGCTAAAATTCGCCGATGTAAAAATAGCCCAAAACCAGACACGCTTAGCGTACATTGTAAACATTCCAAAAACAGAACCCATTATTTTCCAGAGAATTATGTTGAAACCAATTAAGCAACCCAACAATATCATTAACAAAATTGAATACGATAATATTTTAAAATCAAACGAAATAATTTACGGGGTAACACAAAATTGTAAAAAACTGGACAAACTATCAATCTGTAAGAGAAACAATGTCATAGATTTAAGCCAAAATCATTGTATTCCTAATCTACTTAAGAGCGAACAGGCAATATGCAACGTTACCAACAGTCATCACATCCCCCCGATCGAGGAAATAGATGTCGGCATCATCCTACTAAATAACTTCGAAGGGCCAATAGAATTCGACAACACATCTCGTGACCTGCAAGGAACATTTCTCATAAAATTCAAAAATACCACAGTCATCATAAACAATCAGCGATACACAGCGGAAGAAATAGCCAACATTCACGCGCTACCACCCCTCCTGCAAGCTGCCCTTGGAACAACCCAGCTGGAAGAAATACTATCCCTAGAACTGATGAAGGAGATCCACATAAATAACACCAAACAAATTCGCCTCATGAAGAAAGAAAAAGAGATCCACACATACGTAAATTACGCACTCACAACCATAGTTTTTACCATGATAATGGTTACCACGATCCTGCAGAAGATAAGAAATTCACCAAAAACCAGCATCGCAATTCTCCCAGCACAAATTCCAGATCAGGCAAACCTACAAGAAAAATACACCCCAAGGACTCAGGAACACCACAAAAGCATCTACAACATCCCATATTTCTAAAGGTCATACGAGGACGTACGAGCTTAAAGGGGGAAGAGTTAAGGACGCGCAGCATAGAAACATCAAAACCAAGAATCCGCAGAACGCAACGATCATCAGAATCACAAAATTCCAGACTTTCCCACGGCAACACAACATTGCCCCCCAGACAAGCAAATTCGCAGAGCTGGACAACGCCACCGCCGCCGCCCAACGTGATCGCCACCTTGCGCTATTTCACCTGCGCAACAACGTGAGCACAGATCGGATGACACACGCGCCGTCGACCTGAATACGGCGCAACCTATGCTGACCTGACATTTTTGCCACCGTTCGAGTAATCTAGCTTTAGGAAAACATATTTTGTAAATTCAGTTGTATCCCGACCTTAGAGCAATAAAGTAAATTTTTTTTAAGCAAATCTTTGAAAGATTTTATTAACTTATATAAGGAACAGCAGCCTTCATATCTGAGCTAAGTATTTCACAATCCGTACGATCGGATATTTCTCCGTCACACACAGTTTTAAGGTCTTGTTTAATATTCGTTATTGTTAAACATAAAAGCCTTCTTATAGAGCTTATAAGTCCTCTTTGGAAAGGCAGCAAAATGGACAATTCAATAAAAATTAAAAAGAGGGGTATTAATTACATGAATTTCGGGGGAGAAACGTGAATTTTAGGAAATCTTAGAGCATTATTCAATGTGACTGTACCTGTAGTCGGCTACGCATATTTTTGTTAGTCTGTGTAGGTAGCCTCCCACTGCCAATTAGTTATACTTTGTCAGTTTATTACAAATATTGACCAGTTAGATACCTAGGTACATCAGTACTAATGTTAGCAATATAATATAGCTTTAGGTGCACTCACTATCAGCATACAACTAGAACGACGCAAGTACAATTTTAATAGTACTGAATATTTATAGATTTAATTATGAATGTGTCTTGTTTACATCTTATTAGTTCTTTTTTACAGTCAGTCGGGTTTTTTGGTTTTTTAAATAACCTTTTTTAACTGGGTTTTATTTAATTGGTACGGTAAAAAGTGAGTGAGAGTGAATAAATGTGAGATTCGAGGATTCCAAAACTGTGCCATATATGGTGTTTCTGCGTAATGTGTCCTTATTTTTTGTATCACACCGATCTGGACACTTAGCGAAATAATATAGGAAGGATACCGTGGGTATTATACTGGAAAAATATTAATAATACAAAGGAAAATGTGTCGACAAGGAAAGTGGCAGAGAAGGCGATGTCCAAAAACGAAGATAATTTTTTTTTATCTTGTCCATTTCTATCCTTTTTCCTGTTCTAATCTTGTTTTAAGGGAAATTCGTTCTTATCATTACAACTAAAATTAATTTTTTATTTATAGATCATCTAATTTTTGATTATTATTTTGATTAGTAATTATCATTGTTTTCGATCATCGCAACGAGGTGGAAATTCACGTCATTGATCTTTGATTTTGAAAGCAATGATAACGAGCTGTTAGATACGGTATAATATTTTAAAAGTTTCTAAAGAACTATTCTTACCTTAATTAGACATTAATCCAGTGATTGACCTGTTGGAATTCGAATGTCTTCTGAAGTATTCAATTAAAACCTATTCTCTATTTACACGAAAATAAAAATGAGGCTAACGGCATAAGCAATCAATTTTAGGTTTATGATTACGTATTACTGACGTATTATTAATTCTTGTTACTGATACAGCAAATGCTATAGTAAAAAATTTGCAGCCGAGAACAATTATTGCGCTTATCTTTGCTATCCGGAAAAAGCTAAATTACATTTAGTGATTGCTTTTTTGTTTAATTAATGTCGTAGTTAGATTTAGGCGTTTATTAAAACAAATAATTGTTATATACATATACAGTGTTGTGCAAAATATAAGCTTCAGTTTGTTTTTTCTTTTTAATTCATAAACTTTTAAAAACATAAATATTGCTCAAACATTTATAAATGCAAATAAACAAAATAATCATTAGAATGGCCTGTGCAACTTCGAACGAAAACTAAAAATAGAGAAATATTAAGAGGACTTTTCTCGCAACACCAAGTAACAATACGAAAAATAGAAGTAATTTTCCGTTAGTTTGCTTTGGTACAGCCGTGTGGAAAGAACGCTTTGGTACAATGACTTGAGTTCAGTATCGCCACAGCTTAAAACTAAAAATTATCGCTGATTATAACAATAGAGAACCGCAAATTTCCTTATCAAAGAAATATAATATTCATAAATCTATTATATTATTTCAAGACTAATTAAAAAGTGTAAAGAAACAGGCATAGTAGATGGCCGATATTTACATATGTAGACGACGCCGTAAAACGACATGTCGAACGGATAGGGAAAATGTTTATTTATTAAAAAAGAACCGTTCATCAGTTCAGCGGAAATAGTTAAGTCACTATATTTAAACGTAGACACTAAATTTAAACGTAGAATCTAGTACTGTTCTTCGGCGGGCAATAGGAAATGTGTTAAAAAGTTATAGGCCATGCAAAAAACTCGTGCTTACAAAAAAAACATCCAGAAAAGGTAAGGTCTCTGGTACCATCTTAATTTCATTATTTTCACTGAATATAAACGGTGGTCCATCTAGTGTTTGGAATTTGAACTACCGGTAATTTGAAGTTTCTCGACTTAACAGAAATGGGACGGTATTCGTTTGAAGAAAGTTGGAAATATTAAAAATTTGTTTCCAAAGTGGTTCTACTGAAACTGTGAGAAATTTGAAAAAAAAAATTTGACAACAAAACACTTCCAAAAAGCCAATTTGTGGATCAATTCGTGAAGCCAACCCGTGAAACTGGAATGTTGGTGGATAAACCAACCCGCGTCCGTACTCGTCCGGTGCGCTCAATCGAAAACATTGCTGCTGTTGCTCAAAGTGTGCGTGAGCAACCATCAACATCAACTCGTCATCGTTCCCAACAATTGGACATTGCACTCACTTCTTTGATGCGAATTTTGCGTAAAGACCTTGGCATGAAGCCATATAAAGTTCAATTGGTACAGCAGCTAAAGCCGGCTGACCATCCGAACCATACAGCGAACGCCACAATCGATCTTTTGCGCCCTATCTTCAGAAATCGCATAATCAGCAAAAATGGTGATGTGATTTGGCCGGCAAGAAGCTGCGGTTTGACGCGGTTGGACTATTATCTTTGGGGAGCGGTGATAGATAAATGTTACGCCAACAAACCAGAAACAATTCAAGACCTCGAGTACGAGATTCAAGTTGCTATTGCTGACATTAGGCCCGAAACAATCGAAAATGTACTCAAAAATTGGGTGGACCGACCGGCTACTGCCAAGTCAGCCGTGGTGGTCATTTGACCGAAATTGTTTTTCATAAATAAATGACATAAAACAACCTCTCAAATAAATGTCCAACCATTGAAAAATATTGAGCCGTTTTTTTTTAAGTAGAACTTCTTTTCACCACACGTGCAGGGTAAGTGGTACCTTACCTCACGGGTTTCCATGCGGTAAATCATCAATTAACCACGGTGCGGTAAGTAGCCGATTGCCCACGATGGCGGTGTTGACGCACGAGCGAAGCGAGTATCGTAATATACTATTACGCACGCTTGACTTGGGGAGTAAGCTGGTGAATGCGTGATGAGAGCGTTATGAAAAATGTGATCGGGCGAGGCGAACGGAAGTTGAGAGGGAGATAGAAAGAGAGAGACGTGCGCGCGCACATTTTCTTTCTCTCTTCCTCTCATAGCCACAGTGCAGGCCTATTGTCTGTATCACACTGTAGGAGCAAGAGAGAGCAGTGCGCGTGTTACGTCCAGTTCAAGGCCACCAAAGCTTGTATCTTTCCACCAGGGGGCTATTAACCTCCCTATAGACTGGACGCAGTAAAACTACCGACGCCGACGCTCGGTCAGCATTTTCCAGCAACACGAAACCGACCACTTGCAACAGCTACCTGGTAGTCAGGTGCAAACGCAACGTGACAAAAACTTACCTGCCTGAGAAATTTCGCTGGGAACCTTCAGTCTACCTTTAACAGCCGATCGATATAATATATAACGAAAATAGCTAAGAAATAAAAAGTTCTGTGGTACAGTTGGAAAATAAAAAGGGAATTGTGTAGTTTTAAATCAGTTATTTTATTTTCCACCAAAAAAAGAACCTTTTACGTTAGTCGCGCGCACATTTTCTTTCTCTCTTCCTCTCAGTAACGCTCTCGTCACGCATTCACCAGCTTACTCCCCAAGTCAAGCGTGCGTAAAAAGGAACACTGCATATCACGCTACGACGCCAGCAACTAGTACGAGATAAACACTCACCTTTGTCCCAGTTATATATCTCAGTCAGTAGTTCGTTTGCGAGTTTGCTAGCGTTACGCGAACGGTGATTTCATGATTATTTCGTAATTTCATTTTGACATACATATATGTATATGTATATATACATACATATAGATGGAGCTAAAGAAGTTTTACTTCAGTCGTGTGGTCTAAAGCACACTCGTATTTACAACAACAAAAAATTGCAAATACACAGATTAAACTTCGCTAAACAATATCTAAGTTGGTCTCCTGAAAAATGGGAAATGGTGCTTTTCAGTGATGAATAGAAATTTAATATTTTGAATTCAGACTGTGTACTGTGCGGCGGGTTAAAGGTCTGCGGCTTAATCCAAAGTATTGCAAACAGACTGCTAAACATGGAGTGGGCAGCGTCATGGTTTGTAGGCGTTTCTCCTCATATGGCCTGGGTCCTTTTGTTGAAATCCAAGGAATAATGGACAGATTTAAGTATAAGGAGATCCTGGAAACTAATATGCAGAATGGGAAATGCCCTGCGATGGGTGTTTCAAACATGATAATGGCCCGAAGCACACATCGAAGCTGGTAAAAGAGAACGGGATTCCAGTTCTTGATTGGCCATCACAATCGCAGGACTTGACCCCATTGAAAATCTCTTTGGGATTCTAAAACGTCAGCTTTCCGGACAACGTTTTGTTCTATGCCTAAGAGATGTGCGGATGTCATAAAAAGAAAGGATATTATACGAAATATTAAATATTTGCTTATATTTTGCCATTCTAATGATTTTTTTGTTTATTTTTATTTATAAATGTTTGAGCTATATTTATGCTTTGAAAAGTGTGTGGATTAAAAAGTTTACATTTCAAGACAAAACTTTCCAAATCCAAATGTTTTCCTTTTCATTTATAGCACGGTTGCTTATATTTTGCTATGAAAGATACGATGTGGAGCGTATTCGGAGGATATACATTTTTTCGAGTTTGATTAATGTTGTGCAGTCTAATAACACATAAATCGCAGTGATTTATCAAACTCTGACAGCCTGTAAAATATGCATAAGCTTCCGTTCGTCCAGTTTTGGCAAGTTTTCGTACGGAACGGTATGCACATTATGGTTTATCCTTAAAGGTAAAAAACTATCCTTTATTTCCAAATATTGGACTGCTTAGGCAAAACCGCTGCGAAGACTATTTACCATACAAATCGATCAACTATTATCTATCGAATCATATAGAAATTTAATTTTGTCTAGGTTCATAATTAAGACGGTTTTTGATTTTGAAATATGTATGTACATACATAATAACAAATGAAACCTAGACCACTGTGTTTTCTTCTGAGTTTATTGAACAAAATTAAAACCGTCGTATTTCTGAAATTACTCGGCGGGATGATCTATCGAAAATCTTATATGATAGTACACAATTCTATCGGTGCAATTTGATTTTATGCGAATGTACACTGCGGAGCGCTTGAACGGTCATAATAGCAAATATACGTATCACCACACGTGCAGGAAATTTTTTTTAATACGTTTATTCTTCTAAGAATTTCATTTAATGACGATCCCATTACCTGGGAATTCTCGGGAAATACCTACCTGCATATGAGAAAAAAATCCTCATAAAAAAAGCGGTGCATTTGAATAGGTACGTATGTATATTATTTTGTAAGAAAATTTTATCTATTTACATTAATTTTTGTTACTAACATAATTATATTAATTTAAGGAATAATAAGCATTTTTATAAGTTTAATGTGTTGGACCTCCATTCTTAGAAATTAATTCTATGAACCTGTCGGGCATACTGTCGAAAAGGCTCCTGATGAACGTTAGTGGTATTTCGTTCCAAGCTCTAAGACACCTTCCTTTAGTGCTTCAACGTTTTCATACTGCTTGCCATTTTCATACGCTTTACGAATGACCCATCCCTCAAATTTCCAATAATGATGAGATCTGGAGAAAGGAATGGCCATTCGAGGGCGGTGATATTTTGGGCCCAAAACCACTCTGTTACTTGACGAGCAGTGTGGATAGCTGCATGGTCATGTTGGAAAATCCACGAAATTAATCCTAGACTTTCATCAACATCAGCTTTTGCTCGTTAAAGAAGGCTGACGTACTTCGCAGCATCTTGTCTTCCAGTTAAGGTGACCTTCTCCTAACTGGGGTACAAAAAAATCGAATTTTTTTTTTCACGGAAAAATATACCTTAATATGTCTATAATCATGTCCCAAAATTTCACGGAAAAAAAAAATATGGTTTTCGAGTTATAGTGCTATATATTTGGTGACCTCCTAACTGGGGCAAAAAAAAAACGATTTTTTTTTTATGGAAAAATATACCTTAATATGTCTAGAATCATATCCCAAAATTTCAGGAAAAAAAAATATGTGGTTTTCGAGTTATAGTGATATATATTTGGTGACTTTCTCCTAACTGGGGTCAAAAAGAATCGATTTTTTTTTTATTTTTTTTTACGGAAAAATGTTCTTTAATATGACTAGAATCATGTCCTAAAATTTCACGAAAAAAAAAAATATGGTTTTCGAGTTAAAGTGCTATTAATTAATACTGTAAGTCTGCTCATTTCCTCGGTATTGTGCGAAATATTCCACTCAAAAACTCTTTTTTTCTTTAAACGCATTTTTCTCGACTTCATTTTGTCAATCGTAGTTCCACGATATCTCTTGAACCGCTCCACCGATTTCCATAAACCTTGGTTCATTTTGTTCAGAATTCAATTGTTCACAAATCTAACTAGGATATAAGACAAAACCCAAGTAGTTTTTTTTTTACAGCACTTTTTGTAAAAAATTGGTCGAAAAATCCTCGATTTTTGACTTCAAAAGGCTGCTATGTTTTTTTAGTCGAGCGATTCGTTAGATCCTAGTTAGATTTATACATTCTAATGTCTAATTTAAGTGGTTTTTGGATTTTTCTGTGTCAGATGATTTGGCGAGCCGCAATCACGGAATTACGGAAAAAGGCCGATTTTTTTTGGCGCCCTCTGGCGGCGACGGGTGAGCAAGAAATGAAAAAATAAAAAAACAATTTCTAGTGTTTGTTAAAGACTTCCAAATAAAAAAAGATTCAAGGTCATATGTTGTTTTGTTTTCTTGTAAAAAAATCCCAAACTTTTGCTTTTTTTTTAATTCAGTTAGGAGAAGGTCACCTTAATATTACAAGTTCTAAAGGGTCGTTCTAAGTGATTGCTCTCCATACCATAAGGGATCCTTTTTGGCTATGATGGCGGGTCAAAAACCGATGTTCTTTCTTACTACTAGTGAAAATAGTATGAAAGTCCATCAGGTCGATCAATGAGAAGAGTTTTTCGTCAGTAAAAACAACACTATTCCACTCCTGTTTCCAACTGATGTGATTCCTGGAAAATTCTAGGCTAGCAATTCGGTAGCGTTATAGAAGAAGCAATTTTTTCTTCAGTCAAAGACTTCTCAAGTTGGGGCTTGCCTTAAGGGGGGACATCACAGTAACACACAAAAAAATAGGCATATTTTCGGGAATTAATTTTGGCTGAATAAAAGTATCAATCGAGAATCTGTAAAGTAGGTTTTATAGCAATACTAAAAAAGTACAAAATGTAATTTTTTCAATAAAAAATATTTAAAAATGGCGGCTGCGCAGCATATGCCCCAAGGCGCCTATTTTTGAAACCGTGTCGATGGCCGAAGACGTATACTCCTTAATTTTTGACCTGGAAGAAAAAACTAAATTTTTTTAGCTTTCACATAACAACAGCTAGCGAGCTACGTAGGATTTTTTCGATATATTGATTTTTCACAAAATGGTGCATGTTTGAAAAAAAAATTTAATTTTTAACAAAAAAAACGCCATAAAATCGTCGATAAAAAAAAAACTAAGCCATCTAAAATAAAAATCCTACGTAGCTCCGTGGAGAAAGATATTTCGAAGCTACTGTCAACATTTCAAGTCGATCGGTAAATATTTGCTCGAGTTATGTCTTCGGCGAGCTCAAAAAAAGTGTTTTCGAGAAAAACGCGTTTAAAGTTTAAAGTACTGAGAAACCATATGAAAATTTCATATACCTCTAACCGCAGAATGAAAAATTTGGGCACTCGGACACTTTTGCCGTATTTTACCCTAAAGCACCTTTTAAGCGAAAAAAAATTTTTTCGAAACATTGAAAATTTTACTGTGATGTCCCCCCTTAATAATTCGCCAAACAGTCCATACGCTGGCTGAGCTTCTTATTTGTTTGACGAGCTGATTCTGAAGAGTTTTGAGAAGGCACATTAATCCTTCGTTGTTCTGTAGTGGCTCTAACTAATCGTCCTTTAGTGTGTCCCATAACCTTCTGGATTTCACAAGAATGAACAAACAACGTTTGCGCTACGATAAATTCTACGAGCAATTTCTCTACAAGAATATCCTTCTTCTTTTAAGGGGGTCTACTAGTGTGAAATTTTTCAAAAATCGATTTTTCTTTTTTTGCATATTTCGATAGTCTATACCTTTAAAAATAACATACTAAAATTTCAAGTGCATATCTCAAATAGTTTTTGAGTTACAGCCATATTAAGAGCAGCCGTTCATCGGTTCGAAAGTTGCGGTCAAAAAACAGAATTCTGAGCAAAATTAAAGTTTGACTTTACAGAAGAAAAACAAAGTTTATCAACGAAAAAGCTACTTAGAAACGCATTGATTAGAGTTTGTTTACACAACAAACACAACAGAGAATCAGAGGGAACGTAGTTGCTCTGCTGTGAACCAAAAATAGCGCGGATTTAGCGCGTCGATTAGGTTTCCGTTATTACAGAGTATTTGAAGTACTTTTTTTAACGACACATCTAAAAGTTTAAAAAACGCATAACTTCGTTATTTTCTTACGGATTTGAGTTTAGTTTGCAGCGTTTTACTCGGAAATAGTTGAACAAAAAGAAAAGCCAATAAAAAAAAATCGAAAATTTAGCCATATAGGCCCCTTAAACTTTAGACGCGTTTTTCTCGAAACTACATTTGTCAAATTGGCTGTAGTTATAACTCGAAGAAAAATCATCCGATCGATTTGATTTTTATTGCAGCTTCTTTCAAAGATGTTTCTACGTACCATGAACATCCAGTTTTTTGATCAAATCAAAAATGTAATTTTTACGGGCCAAAAACCATTAAATTTTCGCGCGAAATTCGCAATTTTTTTTAGAAACTCTGCCATTTTGTTAAATTTAAATTTTTTTTTAGCCCGAGGGTCATGGTACGGGAAAAACCGTTAAGTTTAATAAACTTTTTTGTTTTTTTTGATTTGAGGCACTGCACAGTGGGGCCAAATCTCAAAAAGCTGGCCAAAACTAAAAAATTCAAGTTATCGATCTGAAATCTCTCACTCGGGGGGCGCTGATTACGAATCTGATATCGGATTTGTAAAAAATCAAAATGGCGGACCGGAAGTGACGTAATGTTTTACGAAAAAATTGAGCTAGCGCTCTGAAACTCAGTATAATATAGTTTTCTTGGGCGCTGATTACGAATCTGATATCAGATTTATAAAATTCAAAATGGCGGACCGGATGTGACGTAATTTTTTACGAAAAACTAGAGTTAGCGCTTTGAAACTCGGTATTGTATGGTTTCCGGGGGTGCTGATTACGAATCTGATATCGGTTTTATAAAATTAAAAATTGCAAAAATTTAAGTCACTTCCGGTTCGCCATTTTGAATTTTTATGTATCTCATATCAGATTCGTAATCAGCGACCCCGCAAACCATATTAAACCGAGTTTCAGAGCGCTAACTCAATTTTTTCGTAAAATATTACGTCACTTCCAGTCCGCCATTTTGAATTTTGTAAATCCGATATCAGATTCGAAATCAGTGCCCCCGAGAACCATATAATACCGACTTTTGAAACGATTCATCACTTTTTCGATTTTTGTCCAGCGAAATAGGTTATGCATACATTTGTTTCGAAAAAAATCGATTAAATCCAAAGGCAGTGATATGCCGCGCTTTTTTTTCTGAATTTTATTTCTTATTTATCTAATTTATCACCTCCAATCGTTTCAGAGCGGTACAATGCGGAACTTTTTATATATTTCCATTGTAACATGGCATCTTACATAGTTTTTGAGTTGTAAAATGTAAAAAACTCTATCTCTCTCTAAAATTAGTGTTTAATAATACAGTAATTAAATTAATTTTATAATATTCTACTAATCTTTAACTGACGATTCCATTTGGTTTTATTAAAAACTGTCAAATTTTAAATATTTTGTGCCTTCTTGAAAACGAGAACTTTTTCTCTCTTCAAAACACACAATCACTGCTACCCTTAGATGCCACTTTCACACTGGCATTCTACGGGTGAGCGTCCACTTAGGGTCCTATTCTCGCTTGATTCTATAGCACTAGGAAGTACTTTAGCCAATTTGAGATAGGAAAATCCCAACTTGAAAACTTTTTTTTTTAGGTTTTGGCCAGCTTTTTGAGATTTGGCCCCATAGTGCACTGTGAAGGTCGCTATCACTGCAGCCGTTTAGTGACATTTTTTTTTTGGAGCTTTGGGAGATTGCAAATAACTTGCTAAATTTTCGATTTTTTGGTCCGAAAATTTTATCATGGATTTACTATATATCCACAAAACTATCCTTAAAACATTAAAACATTCCATGCAGTAGTTTTCTTTAAAAAAAATTCCCAAATATCACCTTTTTTGAGGCGGTCACACTAGTAGACCCCCTTAATGCCCCTTAGCAATTTCTTCTTGAAGTAAGCTTGTGTTTTCGCCCCATTTAATTTCCACTAGCTATACTTTAATATTTGCTAATCCAATATCGGTTATTTTAACTCTGCACTGAGAAATAGCACCAAATACACTGATGTACTTATTCAAATGCACCGCTTTTTTTATTAGAATTTATTTTTAAATCCACCTAATTTTTTTCTAGGAATTCCCAGATAAAGTGGTCGTCATCAATTGCGATTCTTAGTAGAATAAACCTATTGAAAAAAAATTTATGTTCATGTATGGTGTTACGCATATTTGCCATTTATGACTGTGTAAATATTCAAGTGCTCCGTAGTGTACATATTTTCATCTTCTTCTACATTTATAAATCTACTAAAATTTCCCTTCTAAAGATAAAAACTTACATTTGAAATTTTCTTTGATACTTGTTTGAAACCCGCATGTGTAGGCACTAATAATGTATATTTAATACGACAAAACGTGCTTCTTCTCGTCGTTTTTTTCTTTTTTTTTCGACGACTGCCGCATTTAACTAAAGATAACAGGCGGACTGAAAAGTTCGTAGGCTAGCATAGAAAAAATTATTTTTTTGATAGAATTTGATTTTATTATTCAATATAGTTCCCTTCGAGGGCGATACAACGATTATAGCGGTCATACAATTTTTCGATACTATTTTTATAATACGATTTGTCTTAGGCTTCAGTTTCGGCGATTACCTCTTCATCGGCGCGAAATTTCTGTGGAATTGGATCCGGTGTGAAATAATGGAGCCATGTTTCATCCGTCGTCACATATCGACGCAAAAATTTGGATTTATTACGATTGAACAGCTCCAAACACTGCTTAGAATCATCGATGCGTTGTTGTTTTTGGTCGATTTTGAGCTCCTTCGCGGCACCCACTTTGTACAGAGCTTTCGTATATCCAAATATTCATTTACGATATGACCAACACGTTCCTTTGATATCTTTAGAGCCAATTTCACCAAACTCTGTTAAATATTTAACGCACTGTTAAGTCACTTAACGAGCTGTTAAAGTTATCGAGTGTCCCACCACGGGTTAACGGATGTTAAATTCTTTTAACAAGGCATCAAATCTAATTACTGGTTCAGAGGTCCGTTAGACAACTAACAGACAGTCAAAATCAAGATGGATGCATACAATTCATTCGATAATAATATTTTAGAAAATTTAGATTATTTAGATGGGTTAGACAAAATAGTACGAAGGCAACGAATTTTCAAAGAGAGGCGTTCTTATTTCGAGGAGTACGACGATATTGATTTTAGCACGAGATTTCGTTTGTCAAAAGAATCAGTCCTGGATATTTTGAACTTGATTGAAGATAAACTGGAATACTCATCAGATCGGTAAGCCATGCAATAGGTAGTACCTATAGATTCCTCAAAAGTGTTTCTAGGAATTGTTTTTGTACCTACTCATTTGTCTAAGCAAATATATCAAATTTGTTTCAGAAATAAATCCATTTCACCCATAAATCAGCTTCTTCTGACAATACGATATTATGCAACTGGCTCCCAACAAATAACAGTAGGAGACTATTGTGGTATAAGCAAGTCTACATAGCATAGAATTATACACAGGGTCACTGCTGCAATAGCCTCCTTAAGCCGCAACTTTATCAAATTCCCTAATACAGGAGAAGAACTAAGAACAGCCCAGTTAAATTTTTATAAGATTGCAAAATTTCCAAAAGTTTTGGGTGCTTTAGACTGTACACATGTACGTATTCGTTCACCTGGTGGGGAAACTGCAGAATATTTTAGAAATCGAAAAGGCTACATGTCCATAAACGTACAAGCAATCGGTAGTGCAGACCTAGAAATTTTAGATTTGGTAGCAAGATGGCCCGGCAGCAGTCAAGACCAGACTATTTGGAACGCTTCATACAGAAATGCTTTGTTTGAAAGTGGAAGGTATGGTGATGCTGTACTATTGGCTGATAGTGGATACAGTAATCGGCCATATATCATGATGCCGCTGGATAATCCACAAGCACCAGAGGAGAAACTCTACAATGAGTCTCAAATAAGGAGCAGGAATCCTATTGAACGCTTGTTTGGGGTGTGGAAACGTAGATTCCCTGTACTTACCTTGGGAATGCAAATCCAGTTACACAAATGTCTTCCTGTTATTGTGGCCACTGGAGTACTACACAACATTGCAGTAAAGGCAAAAGAAGAATTACCACCAGATGACCCTGAACTTCAGCTCACTGTACCATGGGAAGAACTATTCCGTCAAGGCCACATAAGGGAACAAAGAAATGCAAGAAATCCTGAAGTTACAAGAGACATAAATCCAGAGCGAAGAAAGCTACTAAACAATTATTTTAGGAGTTTGCATCTGAATGCATCTCATAATAATTAATGCAGTGTATTGATTATTAATTATTAGTAGTTTATATACTGGCATATAAATACAAATATGGTTATTAAATTTAGTTTCAATTATTACACATGTTCTGTAATATTTCAGTTCTCAGTCTTTCTTGTTTTAACTGTTCTTGTAACAACAGCTCTTTAAGAGCAGCTTCTGTTTGGGCACTTTTTTTCATTACTTCTATTAATTCTAATTTACTTTGCAAGACTTTATCCTGCAGAGAAGTCTTCGGCCTTCGTCGGTGCAACCATGTTGATGGATTGTTCTCTTTGTTCGATTTGAGTGTATTGGATACTTTCGTTTTTAAAGCTGACGGAGTCCAGCAGCTCCAGGTTTGCTTTTCTACATCCTAAAAAGAGATAATAATAGTCCATCACTATTATCATCATATCAGCCTCAGAAATTCCACTGCTAGACTAGACTTGACACAGTTTACCTCCTGAGGTATAGATATAGTACTCACTTCTGTTGGAATATCATCGTCTTTGAATAAACCAGCTGCATTGTCATCCTGTGATGTTTGTGATGAACCAGCTGCTGCACTCTCGCTCTGAAAATCTGTGATGAACCAGCTGGCGCAATGTCGTCCTGAAAAGTTTGTTATAATTATAATATTTTCAGATAGATAGATAAAACGTTTATTTACTAGACAAAGTACATAGCCAAATTGAAATCATGGTATAAATAGTAACAATTTACAGTATTATTTACAGTGTCTGGTTTTGCGGGGCTAGACAAATTAAATACACTTATTATAATGCATTTTGATATGAAACTTACCTGTTTATCTATCCCTTCTATTATGGTATCCATATTAAGAAGATCTCCTTGGTCAGAAAAGTGAATATCTGAGTCATATGGATTTTTTAACCCATCTAATGTCGGCCCAAGTAAGTCTTCCACTTGTCCTTGTAATGGTCCCGGTGATGGAATATCGGGCCTGCCTCCTCCTGCAAAGAAAAACAATATCACTGCTATAACCTGTCTGTAAGTAAAAAAAAATTATATCAGTTCCTACCTGTTAGGAAAATTTGTTTCTTCGTCACTGCTTTGTCTTTCCTCGTAGTGCGTTTTATGTTATCCCAGCACGTTTTTAATTGTTCTGTGTTTCGCACATAGAAAGAGCTCACGCAATTGAACTCTAACGTGAGTTTCTTCCAGCCTTCAGTTTTACTAGCGGTGGTTACTGAATCAGTTTTTTTGTTCTCTACAACAGCCTTATATTTTGATATCAAATTTACTAAAATATCTTTTTCATTGGCTGAAAAATTCGGTCCGCGTGTTTTTTTCGACATTTTTCACAAATTATAAGCAAACAACACAAAGCTTACCTCAAATCGCCGTGACACTTGACACTTTTGACAAATAATTTTAATTTTTGAAATGAAGGATGAATGAATTATTTGAGAAAATTGAGTGGAATTCACTTAACGCTTGATCTACTAACCAGTTGTTAATTTTGCATGATGGAACATGAAACACTTTAACATCTATGTTAATTTTAACAGGCGATTTGGTAATGACCGATTAGCAATAGTTTGGTGAAATCGGCCCTTAATCGGTCATTACCAAATCGCCTGTTAAAATTAACATAGATGTTAAAGTGTTTCATGTTCCATCATGCAAAATTAACAACTGGTTAGTAGATCAAGCGTTAAGTGAATTCCACTCAATTTTCTCAAATAATTCATTCATCCTTCATTTCAAAAATTAAAATTATTTGTCAAAAGTGTCAAGTGTCACGGCGATTTGAGGTAAGCTTTGTGTTGTTTGCTTATAATTTGTGAAAAATGTCGAAAAAAACACGCGGACCGAATTTTTCAGCCAATGAAAAAGATATTTTAGTAAATTTGATATCAAAATATAAGGTTGTTGTAGAGAACAAAAAAACTGATTCAGTAACCACCGCTAGTAAAACTGAAGGCTGGAAGAAACTCACGTTAGAGTTCAATTGCGTGAGCTCTTTCTATGTGCGAAACACAGAACAATTAAAAACGTGCTGGGATAACATAAAACGCACTACGAGGAAAGACAAAGCAGTGACGAAGAAACAAATTTTCCTAACAGGTAGGAACTGATATAATTTTTTTTTACTTACAGACAGGTTATAGCAGTGATATTGTTTTTCTTTGCAGGAGGAGGCAGGCCCGATATTCCATCACCGGGACCATTACAAGGACAAGTGGAAGACTTACTTGGGCCGACATTAGATGGGTTAAAAAATCCATATGACTCAGATATTCACTTTTCTGACCAAGGAGATCTTCTTAATATGGATACCATAATAGAAGGGATAGATAAACAGGTAAGTTTCATATCAAAATGCATTATAATAAGTGTATTTAATTTGTCTAGCCCCGCAAAACCAGACACTGTAAATAATACTGTAAATTGTTACTATTTATACCATGATTTCAATTTGGCTATGTACTTTGTCTAGTAAATAAACGTTTTATCTATCTATCTGAAAATATTATAATTATAACAAACTTTTCAGGACGACATTGCGCCAGCTGGTTCATCACAGATTTTCAGAGCGAGAGTGCAGCAGCTGGTTCATCACAAACATCACAGGATGACAATGCAGCTGGTTTATTCAAAGACGATGATATTCCAACAGAAGTGAGTACTATATCTATACCTCAGGAGGTAAACTGTGTCAAGTCTAGTCTAGCAGTGGAATTTCTGAGGCTGATATGATGATAATAGTGATGGACTATTATTATCTCTTTTTAGGATGTAGAAAAGCAAACCTGGAGCTGCTGGACTCCGTCAGCTTTAAAAACGAAAGTATCCAATACACTCAAATCGAACAAAGAGAACAATCCATCAACATGGTTGCACCGACGAAGGCCGAAGACTTCTCTGCAGGATAAAGTCTTGCAAAGTAAATTAGAATTAATAGAAGTAATGAAAAAAAGTGCCCAAACAGAAGCTGCTCTTAAAGAGCTGTTGTTACAAGAACAGTTAAAACAAGAAAGACTGAGAACTGAAATATTACAGAACATGTGTAATAATTGAAACTAAATTTAATAACCATATTTGTATTTATATGCCAGTATATAAACTACTAATAATTAATAATCAATACACTGCATTAATTATTATGAGATGCATTCAGATGCAAACTCCTAAAATAATTGTTTAGTAGCTTTCTTCGCTCTGGATTTATGTCTCTTGTAACTTCAGGATTTCTTGCATTTCTTTGTTCCCTTATGTGGCCTTGACGGAATAGTTCTTCCCATGGTACAGTGAGCTGAAGTTCAGGGTCATCTGGTGGTAATTCTTCTTTTGCCTTTACTGCAATGTTGTGTAGTACTCCAGTGGCCACAATAACAGGAAGACATTTGTGTAACTGGATTTGCATTCCCAAGGCAAGTACAGGGAATCTACGTTTCCACACCCCAAACAAGCGTTCAATAGGATTCCTGCTCCTTATTTGAGACTCATTGTAGAGTTTCTCCTCTGGTGCTTGTGGATTATCCAGCGGCATCATGATATATGGCCGATTACTGTATCCACTATCAGCCAATAGTACAGCATCACCATACCTTCCACTTTCAAACAAAGCATTTCTGTATGAAGCGTTCCAAATAGTCTGGTCTTGACTGCTGCCGGGCCATCTTGCTACCAAATCTAAAATTTCTAGGTCTGCACTACCGATTGCTTGTACGTTTATGGACATGTAGCCTTTTCGATTTCTAAAATATTCTGCAGTTTCCCCACCAGGTGAACGAATACGTACATGTGTACAGTCTAAAGCACCCAAAACTTTTGGAAATTTTGCAATCTTATAAAAATTTAACTGGGCTGTTCTTAGTTCTTCTCCTGTATTAGGGAATTTGATAAAGTTGCGGCTTAAGGAGGCTATTGCAGCAGTGACCCTGTGTATAATTCTATGCGATGTAGACTTGCTTATACCACAATAGTCTCCTACTGTTATTTGTTGGGAGCCAGTTGCATAATATCGCATTGTCAGAAGAAGATGATTTATGGGTGAAATGGATTTATTTCTGAAACAAATTTGATATATTTGCTTAGACAAATGAGTAGGTACAAAAACAATTCCTAGAAACACTTTTGAGGAATCTATAGGTACTACCTATTGCATGGCTTACCGATCTGATGAGTATTCCAGTTTATCTTCAATCAAGTTCAAAATATCCAGGACTGATTCTTTTGACAAACGAAATCTCGTGCAAAAATCAATATCGTCGTACTCCTCGTAATAAGAACGCCTCTCTTTGAAAATTCGTTGCCTTCGTACTATTTTGTCTAACCCATCTAAATAATCTAAATTTTCTAAAATATTATTATCGAACATAAAATTGTATGCATCCATCTTGATTTTGACTGTCTGTTAGTTGTCTAACGGACCTCTGAACCAGTAATTAGATTTGATGCCTTGTTAAAAGAATTTAACATCCGTTAACCCGTGGTGGGACACTCGATAACTTTAACAGCTCGTTAAGTGACTTAACAGTGCGTTAAATATTTAACAGAGTTTGGTGAAATTGGCTCTTAGGGCCGATTTCACCAAACTATTTCTAATCGGTCATTACCAAATCGCCTGTTAAAATTAACATAGATGTTAAAGTGTTTTATGTTTCACCATGCAAAATTAACAACTGGTTAGTAAATCAAGCGTTTAGTGAATTCCTCTCAATATTCTCAAATAATTCATTCCTCGTTCATTTCAAAAATTAAGATTAAACGTCACTAATTGTATTCACATGCGCAATGCAACCACAGGGCTGCAGCGACGTTTTCAAACACCAAACAGGTGTTCTGTGAATTTTTACGTTGTGAGACTTCTTGTAAAGGACTTCTTCTGGTTCTTTATGTTTTAGGACTTTGTTTTATATCATATGAATAAATTTCTAACGTTCCCAAACCATCTTAATTTTCGAAAAGACAGTGATATGCAGCTTCCATTTTGACTATAACAGGCCGTTAAGAGGTTACCGACTGTTCTGAGCGGCAAATAAATGTAACTCCTGATTAACGCACTTAAACGCCCCTTGGCACGTCGTGAAACACTCGCTAGCCTTAACTTTATGTCTCCAGTAACTTCAGGATTTCTTCCATTTCTTTGTTCCCTTATGTGGCCTTGACGGAACAGTTCTTCCCATGGTACAGTGAGCTGAAGTTCAGGGTCATCTGGTGGTAATTCTTCTTTTGCCTTTACTGCAATGTTGTGTAGTACTCCAGTGGCCACAATAACAGGAAGACATTTGTGTAATTGGATCTGCATTCCCAAAGCAAGTACAGGGAATCTTCGTTTCCACACCCCAAACAATTTCTCCTCTGGTGTTTGTGGATTATCTAGTGGCATCATGATATATGGCCGATTACTGTATCCACTATCAGCCAATAATACAGCATCACCATACCTGCCACTTTCAAACAAAGCATTTCTGTATGAAGCGTTCCAAATAGTCTGGCCTTGACTGCTGCCGGGCCATCTTGCCATCAAATCTAAAATTTCTAGGTATGCACTACCGATTGCTTCTACATTTATGGACATGTAGCCTTTTCGATTTCTAAAATATTCTGCAGGTGAACGAATACGTACATGTGTGCAGTCTAAAGCACCCAAAGCCTTTGGAAATCTTGCAATAATATAAAAATTTAACTGGGCTGTTCTTAGTCCTTCTCCTGTATTAGGGAATTTGATAAAGTTGCGGCTTAAGGAGGCTATTGCAGCAGTGACCCTGTGTATTATTAGACTTGCTTATTCCACAATAGTCTCCTACTGTTATTTGTTGGGAGCCAGTTGCATAATATCGCATAGTCAGAAGAAGCTGATTTATGGGTGAAATTGATATATTTCTGAATCAAGATTAGGTTAGGTTGGTTTCATAGATAGGTACCTGCTTAGACAAATGAGTAGGTTCAATCAAGTTCAAAATATCCAAGACTGATTCTTTTGATAAACGAAATCTCGTGCAAAAATCAACATCGTCGTACTCCTCGACATTTTCTAAAATATCATTTTCGAAAATAAAATTGTATGCAGCAGCGTCCATCTTGATTGTGACGGTCTGTTAGTTGTCTAACGGACCTCTAAAGCAGTAATTAGATTTAATGCCTTGTTAAGAAAATTTAACATCCGTTAACCTGTCGTGGGACACTCGATAACTTTAACAGCTCGTTAAGTGACTTAACAGTGCGTTAAATATTTAACAGAGTATGGTGAAATTGGCTCTTAGGGTCTCAGCTATCTCAATCAACTTCACTTTACCGTTATCAAAAATTATTTTGTGGACTTTTTTGATGTTTTCGTCGGTAATAGCCTCTTTGGGGCGTCCACTGCGTGCATCGTCCTCGGTGCTCATTTCGCCTCGTTTAAATTTAGCAAACCACGGTGCAAAGTCCAAATAATGTTTATCAAGCCAAGCCTTGGTTTCAACAGTATTTTTTTTCGCCAAAAAGCAATGCTTTATTAACCCACGAAATTCCTTTTCATCCATTTTTTCAAAGTAACAAAAGTTCTTTCACTAAAAATGCTATAACTCAGATACTAATAATACAACAGCTGTCAAATTTATACACACGTCTTTTAAAGGTTAGGGCTAACTAAAAATCATATGGATTTGATACTAGTAGAGCCATCTATGGGTCAGCCTACGAACTTTTCAGCCCGCCTGTTAAGTTGTTGGATTTGTGAAGTCATGAATTTCTTTGCTAAAATTGCTATTTTTGATGTTTATTTTAGGTAAAATAAAACAAATTGTTATAAACGATTAGGCTATGAAACAACCATATGCTCAAACAAAACATTACAATTGGTATTCAGGAGCTAAGTGAAACTTTCAGATTAACTTCCCGATATAAACTTTCTATCTATATATAGAAGCTAACAGTCTAAAACGAGAATTGGCGTCTTCATTATCTATTTAATAAAAAATTTGAGATAAATTCAGCTTTGGTTGTTCTATTAAATTAGACGTTCATTCCTCTTGGATTATTTGGTATGTATAATCTAATGACGTGCAGATCATATAAGTGATGTATGTTTGTTAAAAGTACGTGGAGAATGTTAACCGCCTATTCGATATTTAAATCAACTTTAGAAAAAGCTTATTTTATTTTATTTACTTACAAATAAAAAACAGAATTAAAAATAAATCAATAAAATAAAAAGTATCTCTAGTAGTTACCTGTAAACAGCTGCTGCATCGAAATGAAATGAAATAACAATCAATTAATTTCGAATGTATGAGGTTTGCTTGTTTGTTAATAATTACTAAACACTCGCAACTAATAGCATTATTACAAATTGATGCTGGCTAAATAACCATCTGGCAGCCTCACCAATTAGGGCTTTTAAGCAATTTTCGCATGTTTCTAGAACATTTAAAATAAAATCTATGGGACAGCTGAACTGTGTATGGTTTTTTTTTAGATAAACCTTCCCATTTGAGTGACTAGAAAGGAAAACATATGGGGTAGTCATATAGCGTGACATCAGAAACATAATATACACTAGCAAAACCTAACAATTATTTTAAGATTGTATATTTTCTTTTCTTAAATCACGTAAAGCATAAAAATCACAGAGTGTGTTAAAAAAAAGAAGTGATTTTCATCTTAACTGGGAGCTGCGCAATATGCTCATTCCTCCATTGACATCAGATTAAGTTCGCTTGTGAGACGGCGATTTAATTTCGAGTATCCTGGTGTGATATTAAAAAACAAAAATTATAGTTAAACAATGTACAATTTGGGGATAATCTCCTCGATTTTCAACGCACTTTCTCCATAGGTTTGTTCACATGGCTACCTTTACACAAAGGGCACACTATATTGCCCATTATTAGGCCCATTGTGATACCACATACGAATCAATCCTAGGACCCTAAGCCGAATCAGTTCGGGCCCCTGACATACCGAACCAGGTCTCTTACGGACCCCAGTTCGGTTAGGGCTCTGCAGTTGGATGTTCCCAGGTGTCGGCCTCTAATTATGCCTGGATTCCTCTTCTTTTTCGTCTTGGCAACTTCTACAGAAGTCCCGCGACGGTGCTCCGAGTCTATTGGCGTGTCTGCCAATGAGACAGTGATCTGTAATGACGGCCACGGGTTGTGAAATGAGTGTCCTTGGCGTTCCATATGTTATTTGCAGCCTTAATGGCCGCTAGTATAATGTCCAGCTTACACGCCTCTAATGGCATCTTAGGCTGGATAAATATGTCTGATTTTGTCAAGGTAGTGCCGATGGGAGCTAGTTCATCAGCCTTAAAATTACCCAGAATATCAGTGTGTCCCTGAACCCACCTGAGTTCCAGGTTGAACCGTCCTGCCACGTCGTTTAGGGACGTACGGCAATCATGGACTACCTTCGTAGTGGTATAAGTACCTGTTAACGATTTGATTGCGGCTTGGCTGGCGGTGCAAATATAAACGTCCCTGAAGACGACGATGTTATCCCGTAGCCACATTGAGGCTTACTCACTGACTGACTGACTGACTGACTCATTCGTCAGAAAATCAATCGAAAGGGAATACTTGCTTACGCATGCATTCTTACTTGAATGCAAGAGAATATTTGCGTCTGCAAGTTTGGGGTAAGTGGTTAGTTGGATTGTTGAGTATTTGAGGTTAATTACCTTAAAGATCTAGAAATGTGCCAGTTCATTGTTCTAGAGCAGGGGTTCCCAAACTTATTTTGTCTACTGCCCACTTTAAGAATAAATTATTTCTTAGCGCCCCCATTTTTTCACCTACTTAAAAACCACTATAACTTCAAATTAAATTAATTAATTATTGTGAGCTATATTAGCGGAGATTAAACATTCATTCTAAACGAGACTTTTACTATAACCCGCAAGAGTTAACTTGTCTGTGGTCTCAAGTTAACTCTTACGGGCTACACCTGCCAACGAAAATGATTATTGAAACGCAACTTTATAGTATTCAGACAGAGTATCTTTTATTCAAAATAAAATAAACATAATCGATTCTTATATAAAAACTAATGTGAAGGATGAATCTGATGCTGTTTAAGAAGTTTGTTGATATCAGGTTCCAATTTGCTTAAGAACAGCCGCAAGTCGCCACGTTCGGTAACATGCAAACGATTTCTCTTTTTAGTAAGCAGCGTTGCCACAGCACTAAATCCACGTTCACACAAATATGACGATGGGAATGCTATCAAGAATCGTTGAACGATTGACCACAATCCAGGGTACAATTGCGGGATCGGTTTTTGTAGCCAAAATTCTTGGTAGCCATTTTTGAACTTGAATTTTATTTCCTCGTTTGTTGTCAATTCTATAAGTTCTTCTTCCAGCTGAGGTGACATTGCTGTGTTGACATTTGAAAAGGGATCCAACACCCAGTCTGGTATTTCCAAGTTTAAAATGTCCTGGTATCGTTCGGTGAAGTCAATGTGTAGGTTTTCCAAATGTTGGCAGTAGGCAAACAAGTCGTCGTTACTGCAGGATACTGATAAATTCGGAAAATTGTGAAACTCACGTTTGCTCATATTCTTTTTGTGTAGAAGCAGTTTGGCTGCGAAAGCAGCAACGACATTTTTTGTTTTAATTAAATTTAGTTCATCGCCTTGCAGTTGGAGATTCATGTCGTTGAACAATTTATACAGGTCTGTCATGTAAGCTATATCATTCTTTGATGTAATGAGCTTGTTGCGCAATTCTGTATCTTTAGTTTCCAAGAACTCTACCACAGAGTCAAACAGGTTGTAAAATCTAGCCAGACAATTGCCTCTTGATAGCCAACGAACTTCAGTATGAAACAACAAACGGTTGAAATCTTCGTCATTAGTAACACAAAGCTGATGAAATAATCTATCATTCAAAGAGCTGTTACGGATTTTATTGACTGCTTTGATGACATATTGTAGTGATTGAAATAGTCGTTCACTTAAGTTTCTAGCAACCAAATGTTGTCTATGAATAACGCAATGTACAGCAAGGACATCTGGAATTTTATTTTTTAAGTACGCTATGAAGCCTTTATGGCACCCTGTCATAGCCGGAGCGCCATCCGTAGCAACTGATATAATATTTTTCAAGGGAATCTCTTTCTCATCACAAAATTTTTCCAATGTATTGAATATGGTTTCGCCTTTTGTATCGGTCTCTAAATTTCTAACAAACAATAGTTCTTCACATATTTTCCCATCTTTAATAAACCTCACGTAAGACAGCAACAATGCTTCATTAGTTGGTAAAGTGGACTCATCGAGCTGAATTGAGAATTGACTAGTCCTCAGATGAATGCACAATGATCCTTCAATGTTTTCAGCCATTTCATCAATTCGTCTTTGCACAGAATTATTACTTAAAGGAATTTTTCGGATAATATCTGCGGCCGGTTTATGAAGCACAGTAGTTATTACTTCCTTTATGGCTGGCAAAATTAACTCTTCTCCGATGTTGTGTGGTTTGCCTTTTTGAGCAATTAACAAAGATATATTGTACGAAGCTCGAAGTCCGTCGTCATCTTGCTTAGCAGCCGCCGAAAATAGTTTTGATACACTTGGCTGAGTATTATGCTTCTTCTCTAGGTCTTGAAAATATGCTACATTCTTGTCTTTCTTATCTGGATGCATTTTATTCAAATGATCTTGCAGTCTTGAAGGCTTCATTGCTTCATTCGAAAATGTTTTTAGACATAGAAGGCACAAAGGCGACGATGGGTTTGTGGGATTTTCAATGAATCCGAATTTAATATATTCCGCACAGTATTGCCGTCTCTTCTTTTTTACTTCCGACATTGTTTTGTTTTGAGAAATACGTAATAAAGTGATGAGCCAACCACCAACCTCCTCTTTGGTTGCCTCTCCTGTAAATTGAAAAAAAAACGCAACATATGAGAATAATGACGCCCCAACCCTGCCTTTTCGGCATACAAAATACTTCCGGATGTAACTACTCGCAAACTCAAAGATTACAAAATTAGGCGCCTCCGCGTGCTGAACGTATCGCTGGCAGAAACACCAAATCCAGCGATCCTCTTGCCGAACACTGGTGCCTTCGCCACTAAGGGAGCAACCCAGGTTAGGACATTCAACCCCTAGCCAGGCATACCGTCATTCTTGACGTTCTGACTAAGGGAGCAACCAGTCCAGGACATTCAACCCTTAAGGGGCACACTTAATGTCCGGCCCGATTAAGGGAGCATCCTGTGTCTACGACACACAACCCTTAACGGGAAACGCTCGCGCGGAATACTTTTATTAAAAACTAAACCGAAAATGTACGGACGAACATGCCAAAATAATTAGTGATCACTCACCTCCTACAATTGAATTTCACTCCCAATTTCTCCTTTATTTTTGAACACAGAATTTACAGAAACCTTCACTTTGGACAGACACTTTGAAAGTGACGCTGACGGTATGGGCAAATTATGGCCAAAGCTTCTTCGCCAGCGAACAATGTACAAATGTACCCCTGCAAAGGAGCATAGAAAGGTAAACAAAACAGTGCCCCTCAATAATGTGTCATCATGAGGCGCATCATGCTAAATCCTTGTCCGCAAATGCATTTTGGGTTCCTAGCTATTTTTAGATTTACCTGGCAGCGCAGTGTGCTCAGAACACCAAACCAAAGGGCGCCAAGGCGCGCGCACCCTCATAAGACTGACGGTCTCGAGCCGCGCAAAGGCCATAAAACCCAGGCACGCAAAGGATTTAATTTAAAGGAAATGATGAAATCATCGGAGCCTAAAACTAATTACGCAAAACGTTCTCTGCTAGGAAATTCAAGATTTATTTAGCTTGCTATTTACACTTCTTTTCTGCCTTACAAAGCCAAACATGCATAAACTCGTTTATCTCATTCGACGCTCAATCGTACTCAACAAGTAAGAACAAGTATTCTATGAACCAGCCGATTAATACAGGAATGTACAAATCGGGTTATTTAACAAAAACTTGTTAAAACATGATTGCCCGCGGTCTATTATCTACGAAAATTACCTATCTAGGAATACCACCATTTTTTTCTGGGTCTCTTACCGCCCCCCTTTAGGCCTGCAGCGCCCACAAGGGGGCGTTATCGCCCACTTTGGGAAAGGCTGTTCTAGAGTATGAAGTGGAAAATAATGATTTCAGCGTCTTAGTCTAGTGAAATTGGAAGCATTTTAAGTTGAGAAATTGTTTAGGATAAAATAGGAAAATAATAGATTTCGACATGTCTTGCGATTTAGTGATCTGAGTGTCTGCCATAGTATTCAAGTTAGGAAATTGTTTGGGATTAAAGAGAGGTCAATGTAACTTGCATTTATATGTTCCTACTTACAGTTATATTATTATTCTACATACTCATACCCTCACCGTTAGAATGAGGGCTTCTTTAAATTATATTATATTACTGATACAGGGATTATTTATTTCGATTATATTTTTGTCTAAATTTTCGCTTACATTTGGTTTGTAAATTTTATTGCTTGGATCTACCAGTATTATTTTCTTCTAAAAAAATTGCATTTTTTTTGACTATTCGGAATGGGTTCAATTATATTTTAGATAAGACTAGTAGGCCACAGTCTGACCGTCTATCGGCAATTGGCCCTATTCCATGACTTAGTTTTTTTTTGTTCTATATTTGAAAACATCTATACAGAAGAATCATGAGCGGTGATGATTTTGTGGGGGCGTTGTGAAGAAGATGCTTTGATGATGAGGTTGGTGCGTTTAGCTCTTCTTGATATCCCCACAATTCTTGAATGAAGCAGCAGGATATTTCTTGCACCTGGAAACTTGTTGGCTCCTTTCATACAAAAATGAAACTCACTACTTTTCGTTTTTACTTTTAAACTTTATTACACGACCTTGCCAATATAACTCCTTATTGTGAACTGACATATTTTCTATTTAAATTTTATTTCCTCTCCTCAAACCTACTCGTATCAAAATTTACAATCAAAATCCTACTTCTCTCTCTCGTTAGTTTACAGTGAATTTCGAGTATAATTTACAGTAGTCATAGCGACCTTCTATGAATCCTAAAGCAAACATGTTCACATAATTAAACTTTATTTGAATTTACTATTATTGTGTGGCCGAGGTGTCTCACGTTACTTTTGCGCATATCCGTTCTTTCATAAAATTCACAATTATAATTTTGCGATATACATCTTATCTCTGCCCGGTTTTTAGAGTAATTTAGCTAGTCCGCCACAACACCCCCCTTCCAGCGATTTGCCCGAAGCGCGAAAATAATTTTGGGTGGTTTCTGGAAGTTCTTTGAATTTAACTCTCTTGAAACTCTGTTTGGTGGAAATTGTGTGGGGTGTAAATGTATCCGTAAATATTGTGTCTGGAACTGTATGAATTTCGTTTGCCACTGGGCAATTCCGTGAATTTGATGACGAGACAGGCGCTGGCTGTTCTCCTAATGTACATGTGTTAATTTGTGTGTTTGTTCTCTCCCTCGTTGGATTTGGATCTTCGCTAATTATTGCTGTAAAATATGGCTTTAAACGGTTTATTGATATGTTAACTTTCCTGTTTTTAATTTGAATAGTGTAGAAACTTGGTTGTCTACTGACGATCAGAAACGGTCCTTCGTAACAATTTTGAAAAGTGTGTTTAGAAGCATCGTTTCGGATGAAGACATGAGAGCAGGTTTCCAATTCTTTAAACTTGAAAAATTTAGGTTTGTTGTGGTTTGTTGCCGAAGTGGGTTTTATATTGGTGAATGAATTTCTTAAATTATTGATGAATGAACTTTGTGGAATGTACTGCGAATTTTGCTGTAGGAAATCTCCAGGGAGTCGTATAGATTGACCGTAAAGTAGCTCTGCCGGTGTTGCTGAAAATTCCTCTCTGAATGCAGTGCGTAGACCTAACAATACTGATGGTAACATGTCGGACCATGAAGTATTTTGATGCATTTTTAATGCTGTTTTTAATGTCCGATGCCAACGTTCCACGAAACCGTTTGATTGGGGATGATACGGAGTTGTCCGATTGTGTTTGAAACCTAAGAATTTTGATAGTTCTTTGAAAAGGTTCGACTCGAATTGTCTGCCTTGATCTGTCACAATACTTTTGGGTACTCCATAACGGGTAATCCATTCGCGATAGAGCGCGGTTGCACATGTTTCTGCTGTTATATTTGCTAGTGGTATTGCTTCAGGCCATCGGGTAAAACGGTCGATGACTGTGAGGCAAAACCTGAATCCTTGTGAATGTGGAAGTGGACCTATAATATCCAAATGAATGGTTTTGAAACGATTTGTTGTTGTGGGGAAAGAAGTGAATGGAATTTTAACATGACGAGAAATTTTGTTTTTCTGACATGCCAAACAAGCTCTACTCCAGTCCTTTGTATCTTTGTTAATCGATGGCCAAAAGTATTTCTTTGTTATTGTTTTGTTTGTTGACCTAATACTGGGGTGTGTGAGATTATGGACAGAGTTGAAGATAGTTGTCCTGAATGTGTTTGGGATATAAGGTCTGATGTTGTCTTTTGTATAATATGTTCGCAAAAAATTTGCTTGTCGGTTCCCAAAACTGGAAATTTAGAAATCTTATAAGATGAGTCTTTAAGCAGTGTGCTGAGTTGAGTGTCTGTTTGTTGTGCATCTGCTATTGCTTCAAAATCTATTGAAGGTGGAATGTGTAGTTCTTCAACTCTTGATAAGGTGTCTGCTACTATATTGTGTTCACCAGAAATGTGTCTTATGTCTGTAGTGAATTGGCCGATGAAATCTAAGTGTCTGAATTGTCGTGGTGTAGCTTTTTCTGGATTTTGTCTGAATGCAAAAGTTAGTGGCTTATGGTCTGTGTATAGTGTGAAATTTCTACCTTCCAAATGGTAACGAAAATACTTAATTCCAGCGTATGCTGCTAATAGCTCTCGGTCATAAGCGCTGTATTTTTGTTGGGTGGTGGATAATTTCGTCGAAAAGAAACCGAGAGGTTGCCAAGAGTTTTCGACTAACTGATTTAGAGCGGCGCCTAAAGCTGTATCAGAGGCGTCTACAAATAATGCTAATTGAGCATTATTGTTGGGAAACGTTAAAAGAGTAATTTGGGATAACTGTAATTTGACATTTTCGAAAGCCTTAATTGCTTCCGGCGTCCAGTAAATTTTCTTGGTCCCATCTTTTTTGCTTCCGGTGAGGTATTTATTTAGTAGCAGCTGATTCTGTGCTGCGTGTGGTAGAAAACGTCGATAGAAATTTATCATGCCAAGAAAACGTCTTAATTCCTTGACGTTGGAAGGTTGACTAAAATTTTTAATGATCTCCACTTTCTCTGGAGTTGGTGTAATTCCTTTGGAATTAATAAGGTGCCCGAGAAATTTCACTTCCGATTTCATGAAGTTACACTTCTCAGTGTTTATTATTAACCCGTGGTCTTGGAAAAGTTGAAAAATTTCTTTTAAATGGTTGATGTGTTCCTGTTCTGAATTTGATGCAACTAATACGTCATCCAAATATGTAAAGCAGAACGGTAATTTTTGAAGAACAGAGTGTATAAATCTCTGAAAAGTTTGTGCTGCATTGCATAGACCAAACGTCATTCTAGTAAATTCGAATAAACCGAAAGGAGTGCAAATTGCAGTTTTGGGTATATCTTCCGGTTCGACTGGGATTTGATGATATGCTTTGGTTAAGGGGGCCGATACATTGAAAGTGAGTTTTTTTAAAGAATTTTTTTGATAGGGAAGGAATAAGCGGATCGAGTTAATTTTTTTATTAGTTTACCACAAGAGCTTGTACATTATAAAACATTTTTTTTCGAGTGCCGGCGTTTCAAAATGGCGGCGAAGCCCGTGACGCAACAGCCCCCTCATATTTCAGTCGCTGCGTTCTCGCGGCGGTAATATTGGTCTGAAACAAAGGAGGAAGAAGAAATTGTTAAAAAACAGTTGTGGCTTCAATGTGAACCTAACTTTAAGACAAAAAAAATTTTTTTCCCCAAATGCGACTTGAATGAAAATTTTGCTTGTTTTTTTGGCTGAATTCGCAACCTCTACGGTCGGGGATTCGCGAAATCGGCTATAAATTTAGGTTCATCCAGTAGACAAGGGTCTTTTGAAGCTACGGTAAAATTTTCAGCGTAATTGAACCTTTCTTAATAAAGTTATCGTGCAGCGAGTAGTCGAAAATGTCGTTTCGAGGAATTTGAGTTCAAAGTTTGGGGAAGTGAAATGACGAATTCTCTACTTACATTTTAGTCGGCTATTCCTGCACCGTAGAGTTGTTCTTCCTCTTGTGCACGCAGCTGATTTACGGCAAAAGTTTTTTCTTTCCGAGCCGTTCTTGCTTCTTTTGAATCGAGAAATGTGTGCCGGTCTGCGCTCGTTACTCGAGAATAATTCGAAATATTTGTCTTCGATTAGAACAATAGCTGAGGAATTTGGGAATAATAGACGAAAAGCTAAGAGCGGGGCAGTCTGGAGCCGGGGCGATGGACAGCTTCTCACCCGCGCTACTTGACATCGCCGCTTCTGTGTGAGATTCCATGAGACCGGATTGAGATATCGGGAAACGCTCTTAGACACACGTTCTCAACACCTTATAGAATATATTCCCGACGAAAAAAAAAAAAATTTTTTTTTTGATTTTACATGTATCGGCTTCTATGTGAGATTCCATGAGACCGGATTGAGATATCGGGAAACGCTCTTAGACACACGTTCTCAACACCTTATAGAATATATTCCCGACGAAAAAAAAAAAAAAATTTTTTTTTGATTTTACATGTATCGGCTTCTATGTGAGATTCCATGAGACCGGATTGAGATATCGGGAAACGCTCTTTAGACACACGTTCTCAACACCTTATAGAATATATTCCCGACGAAAAAAAAAAAAAAAATTTTTTTTGCTTTTACATGTATCGGCCCCCTTAAGCCCAAAGTTGAAAATATATTGCAATTTTGAAGATGGAAAGTGAAATCGTGAATCAGTGGTATCGGATAACGGTCAGGAACTGTAATAGAATTTAGACGTCGGTTATCACCGCAAGGTCTCCATTCACCATTTTTCTTGGGTACCATGTGTAATGGGTGAGGACCAACAGCTGTTTGAAGGTCTGCAGATACCTTGATTTAAGAGAAATTCAAATTCCTTCTTTGCAACCAAGAGTTTTTCGGGGGAAAGTCTTCGAACTTTTGAAAATATTGGCGGCCCATTCGTTTTAATTTGGTGTGTCACCATATGTTTAACTGGCTTGGTAAAACCAGTGTCCCTTGTAATGCTAGGGAATTGTTTGAGTAAATTTTGAATTTGTTTGTTAATAGTTGGTTCTATGAGAACCGAAAGCGTATTGAATGGACCTTTAATTATTTTTCCATTTGACTTGAGATTTGTTAGAGGATCGATTAATTTTCTGTTGGCTAAATCGACTATTAAACCATAGTGGAATAGAAAGCCTGCTCCTAATATAGGTTTAATAACGTCGGCGATGAAAAATTGCCATTGAAAATTTCGTCTCAAACCCAAGTCCAATGAAAGAGTTTTTTTTCCGTAAGTGTTGATGGACGAAGAGTTTGCTGCCGAAAGTCGTAAACTAGACGGTGGTAATTTATTGTCTAGCGGAGCTGGTATGACCGAAATGTCCGCTCCAGTATCGATTAAATAATTTAATTTAGATGTTCTATCATAAATGTGCCGGCGACTGGTGTAGGTGTTCTTATCATTCGTCGCCATTAATGATAAATATTCTCTTTTTTTGACTGTTCCAGAATTTTGAACGTACATGGTGAAACACATTTTGTTGCTTTTTCTGAGAAGTTAGCGTGGTACCAACACCAATTAGGGTGTTCCCTTGCTTTAGAATTATCCCGTTTGAATTTTGTCATTGAATTATTTTCTGAATGCGCAGAAGAATGTCGAGAACGGTAATGAGGAGAATAATTTCGTGATGGCCTGGATTTTAAATTTCGGATTTCCAAAGACATTTCTCTCACTTGGTTAGCCAACTGCTGAACCTGAACTGTAAGATTTGTTAAAATGCCCTCATCTACTCGTTGGGTAGAACAGGCGAAGACTGAGGGTTTACTATTTACTTCAAAAATTTTGTCAGCACATTTTGCCAAATCGGCTAATGTGTCTGAGCTGCACGACAATATTACCCTCATATTGTCAGGCAGTCTCTGCATCCAGAGAGCCTTCAGAACGTCGTCACTCAAAGTCCCGTTTGATAGGTTCCGCATTTCACGATAAATTGTGAGGGTGACCGGTCACCTATCACAATGTCTCCCAGAAGTTGATTTAACTTAGCTGTTTCACTAGCTGTAAGACGTGTTATCAATGCTTCTTTAATTTGCGTATATGGGTTTCGCGTATCTGGATTTTGTATAATATCACTCACGATTCGAATCAGATCCTCATCCAACGCGGAGAGAACATGATTGAATTTAGTGACTTCCAGAGTAATTCGAGAGAGTTCGAACTGGGCTTCTAAACGCTGAAACCAGAAGTTCGGCGCAGTTCGCCAGAAAGAAGGTGTTGTCACTGTATATGCAGCAACTGAGACTGGACCTTCTTCATTACCAACGTTACCCGTTTGCGTCAACGGGTTGTGGATTGAATCACCACATTGTTGCATGACTACACTTTTATTAAAAAAAAATTTCTTTTTCAAATCTGAAAAACTTTTCGAAAGAGAACGCGAGTTAACTTTTAGAGGAACGCAAAAGTAACGCATGAAACGAGAGAGGGTGTAAATAGGTGTGAATTTTTTTTTTAGGACAATTTGTTTTTTTATATTCAAAAAAAAAAATATTTTGTAAAAGCTAGCTAAATTTTGTCTACTTATCTTTTAACTTTTTTATTCTTTTTTCTTTTATTTCTTTCTTCTTTTATTTCTTTCTTCTGGGTTCGAATTTTGTTTGTATTAAAGGACCTTACCACGGGTGGGGGGTTCCTTTAATACATGTGTTTGTTTTTGTGAAATGTTATTAAAGTCCCTTACCGCTGGTGGGGGGTGACTTTAATGTTTTTCTGTTTTTTAAAACGACCCTTACCGCTGGTGGGGGGTATCGTTTATTTAGTGTTAATGTAAGTGTAAGTGTACACTTTTTTCTTTCTTGAAAATCTGCGGTTTTTCGCTCTTGAAAATTTCAGGTCGTGTTGATTGGTTGACTTGTAGGCTGTTGATTGTCGGAGCTGTTGATTGGTTGACTTGTAGTGGTGAATTTGCTGTTCCTCTTTCTGAGAAGTTAGCGTGGTACCAACACCAATTAAGGTGTTCCCTTGCTTTAGAATTATCCCGTTTGAATTTTGTCATTGAATTATTTTCTGAATGCGCAGAAGAATGTCGAGAACGGTAATGAGGAGAATAATTTCGTGATGGCCTGGATTTTAAATTTCGGATTTCCAAAGACATTTCTCTCACTTGGTTAGCCAACTGCTGAACCTGAACTGTAAGATTTGTTAAAATGCCCTCATCTACTCGTTGGGTAGAACAGGCGAAGACTGAGGGTTTATTATTTACTTCAAAAATTTTGTCAGCACATTTTGCCAAATCGGCTAATGTGTCTGAGCTGCACGACAATATTACCCTCATATTGTCAGGCAGTCTCTGCATCCAGAGAGTCTTCAGAACGTCGTCACTCAAAGTCCCGTTTGATAGGTTCCGCATTTCACGAAGAAATTGTGAGGGTGACCGGTCACCTATCACAATGTCTCCCAGAAGTTGATTTAACTTAGCTGTTTCACTAGCTGTAAGACGTGTTATCAATGCTTCTTTAATTTGCGTATATGGGTTTCGCGTATCTGGATTTTGTATAATATCACTCACGATTCGAATCAGAATCTCATCCAACGCGGAGAGAACATGATTGAATTTAGTGACTTCCAGAGTAATTCGAGAGAGTTCGAACTGGGCTTCTAAACGCTGAAACCAGAAGTTCGGCGCAGTTCGCCAGAATGAAGGTGTTGTCACTGTATATGCAGCAACTGAGACTGGACCTTCTTCATTACCAACGTTACCCGTTTGCGTCAACGGGTTGTGGATTGAATCACCACATTGTTGCATGACTACACTTTTATTAAAAAAAAATTTCTTTTTCAAATCTGAAAAACTTTTCGAAAGAGAACGCGAGTTAACTTTTAGAGGAACGCAAAAGTAACGCATGAAACGAGAGAGGGTGTAAATAGGTGTGAATTTTTTTTTTTAGGACAATTTGTTTTTTTATATTCAAAAAAAAAAAATATTTTGTAAAAGCTAGCTAAATTTTGTCTACTTATCTTTTAACTTTTTTATTCTTTTTTCTTTTTTCTTTTATTTCTTTCTTCTGGGTTCGAATTTTGTTTGTATTAAAGGACCTTACCACGGGTGGGGGGTTCCTTTAATACATGTGTTTGTTTTTGTGAAATGTTATTAAAGTCCCTTACCGCTGGTGGGGGGTGACTTTAATGTTTTTCTGTTTTTTAAAACGACCCTTACCGCTGGTGGGGGGTATCGTTTATTTAGTGTTAATGTAAGTGTAAGTGTACACTTTTTTCTTTCTTGAAAATCTGCGGTTTTTCGCTCTTGAAAATTTCAGGTCGTGTTGATTGGTTGACTTGTAGGCTGTTGATTGTCGGAGCTGTTGATTGGTTGACTTGTAGTGGTGAATTTGCTGTTCCTCTTTCTGAGAAGTTAGCGTGGTACCAACACCAATTAAGGTGTTCCCTTGCTTTAGAATTATCCCGTTTGAATTTTGTCATTGAATTATTTTCTGAATGCGCAGAAGAATGTCGAGAACGGTAATGAGGAGAATAATTTCGTGATGGCCTGGATTTTAAATTTCGGATTTCCAAAGACATTTCTCTCACTTGGTTAGCCAACTGCTGAACCTGAACTGTAAGATTTGTTAAAATGCCCTCATCTACTCGTTGGGTAGAACAGGCGAAGACTGAGGGTTTATTATTTACTTCAAAAATTTTGTCAGCACATTTTGCCAAATCGGCTAATGTGTCTGAGCTGCACGACAATATTACCCTCATATTGTCAGGCAGTCTCTGCATCCAGAGAGCCTTCAGAACGTCGTCACTCAAAGTCCCGTTTGAAGGTTCCGCATTTCACGAAGAAATTGTGAGGGTGACCGGTCACCTATCACAATGTCTCCCAGAAGTTGATTTAACTTAGCTGTTTCACTAGCTGTAAGACGTGTTATCAATGCTTCTTTAATTTGCGTATATGGGTTTCGCGTATCTGGATTTTGTATAATATCACTCACGATTCGAATCAGATCCTCATCCAACGCGGAGAGAACATGATTGAATTTAGTGACTTCCAGAGTAATTCGAGAGAGTTCGAACTGGGCTTCTAAACGCTGAAACCAGAAGTTCGGCGCAGTTCGCCAGAAAGAAGGTGTTGTCACTGTATATGCAGCAACTGAGACTGGACCTTCTTCATTACCAACGTTACCCGTTTGCGTCAACGGGTTGTGGATTGAATCACCACATTGTTGCATGACTACACTTTTATTAAAAAAAAATTTCTTTTTCAAATCTGAAAAACTTTTCGAAAGAGAACGCGAGTTAACTTTTAGAGGAACGCAAAAGTAACGCATGAAACGAGAGAGGGTGTAAATAGGTGTGAATTTTTTTTTAGGACAATTTGTTTTTTTATATTCAAAAAAAAAAATATTTTGTAAAAGCTAGCTAAATTTTGTCTACTTATCTTTTAACTTTTTTATTCTTTTTTCTTTTTTCTTTTATTTCTTTCTTCTTTTATTTCTTTCTTCTGGGTTCGAATTTTGTTTGTATTAAAGGACCTTACCACGGGTGGGGGGTTCCTTTAATACATGTGTTTGTTTTTGTGAAATGTTATTAAAGTCCCTTACCGCTGGTGGGGGGTGACTTTAATAATGTTTTTCTGTTTTTTAAAACGACCCTTACCGCTGGTGGGGGGTATCGTTTATTTAGTGTTAATGTAAGTGTAAGTGTACACTTTTTTCTTTCTTGAAAATCTGCGGTTTTTCGCTCTTGAAAATTTCAGGTCGTGTTGATTGGTTGACTTGTAGGCTGTTGATTGTCGGAGCTGTTGATTGGTTGACTTGTAGTGGTGAATTTGCTGTTCCTCTGTCGGGGTAAATTTGCCGTTCCTTGTCGGGGTAAATTTGCTGTTTCTTGTCGGTGTCACCAGTTTGTGGGGGCGTTGTGAAGAAGACGCTTTGATGATGAGGTTGGTGCGTTTAGCTCTTCTTGATATCCCCACAATTCTTGAATGAAGCAGCAGGATATTTCTTGCACCTGGAAACTTGTTGGCTCCTTTCATACAAAAATGAAACTCACTACTTTTCGTTTTTACTTTTAAACTTTATTACACGACCTTGCCTATATAACTCCTTATTGTGAACTGACATATTTTCTATTTAAATTTTATTTCCTCTCCTCAAACCTACTCGTATCAAAATTTACAATCAAAATCCTACTTCTCTCTCTCGTTAGTTTACAGTGAATTTCGAGTATAATTTACAGTAGTCATAGCGACCTTCTATGAATCCTAAAGCAAACATGTTCACATAATTAAACTTTATTTGAATTTACTATTAGTGTGTGGCCGACGTGTCTCACGTTACTTTTGCGCATATCCGTTCTTTCATAAAATTCACAATTATAATTTTGCGATATACATCTTATCTCTGCCCGGTTTTTAGAGTAATTTAGCTAGTCCGCCACAATTTCAACAAATGAGAGAGGAGGCGTGGCCTGTTACGATTAAAACAAATTTTATGCAAAAGCGTCGATGTGATTAAATACAATTAAAAACATTAGAGTCCCCGAAATGGTGATTAGAAAAAGACGAAAATTGAATTTGATTATTTTATCACTCATGTGGTGAACCACCCACCAACCAACCAGTCAAGGAAGAAGGGCTATTTTGTGCAAAAAAGAGGAAAAGTATTATTATTTCGCGAATGCAAAGTAGAGAAAAGAGAATAAAGGGTTCTTGCTTGATCTACTGAAGATGTTTTTCAAAATAGGTACATTGCTGTTCCTCAATTACTGAAGCTTACCGGTTCGGGTACACCAATTTTTGCTAAGTGGTCAATTTCCCTTTCTACTTGTTTCTTCATCGCAAAAGGTATTTGCATCGGCTTGAAAAATTTAGGCGCAAAATTGGGTTTTAACTTTAGCGAGACTTTACTTTTATTGAATGTACAACTCATTTTTAAATAATTTTCTAAATTTTTTCACATCCGGATCCCCCGTTGACAACATGAATTTTAACGTTTCTAACTTTATCTCGAAATGTTTTAAGAAATTACGACCTAGTAGGGGTGCGCCACCATTTTTGATAACACAAAACTCAACGTTCTTGCAAACCCCGTTAAACGAGAGCGACAAATCACAAATACCTACAGGCTCAATTTTGGATCCGTTATAATTGGATAAAATTACGTTTGATTTAGTGAGCGACACGTTTGAAAAGTACTTACTATACGTGTTCGCGGAAATGGCAGGAACTGAAGCACCCGTATCTAATTCCATAGTCATCGGAATATTGTTCACAGCCACATCTACACTGATAGGCTCGTTATTTTTAATATTTAAACTAAAATTATACATATAATTAAGATTTTCATCCTGTTGATCTGGCCACTTCGGATACTTCTTGATGCTGGTGCACATTTTTCAAACGGTTTTATTTAGCTTGCCCTGTTTATTTGTTTGGGTCAAATTTAGTAGTTGAAATTTAACCCTCTTCCTGTCGACAGATTTGGTACACACCTTTAGTTCTGATGACAATACAATTTGATATAATCAGTATCATTGTAAATCCAAGATGGCCGCCTCTCCTCAATATGGGTATGAAATGAAAGAGCTTTACAAGTAGAACACAGTGCATGGCGGATCATAGAGTTGAGACAGTCTATACTTACATTAAAATTAAAATCTAGGCATCTAATCGAAATAAAGAACTTCGTCAACTTAGAATCGGGATTCAAGCATAGATCTCCCACCCAAGTCAAGATTTCATATCGTGTCGAGGACTGTGTGGTGTTAGGGTGGCTAAAAATGATACGTCGTTAGCGGTGCACCACCCAAGTTAAGGTAAATGGTTAAAACGTGCCGAGGACCGTGTGGCATTAGGGTGGATAAAAATGATATGTCGTAGGCGTTTTCCCTTCAACACTTGGGCACATCTTGTTGTTTGATAGCCTTTCTCCTTTATTGTACCTCTGGGGGGGTCGACCGTTATAATGTCCATTACTCGTGAGAACATCATGGAAAAAAATAATAATGAAACAAAAAAAAAATAAGTAAATAAATTATTTAAGTTAAATGGTTTTATTGAAAATGAAGATAATAATGATGTAGATAATGTACTAGAAACTAAAAAATAATTCAGTAGGTCCTAGGTACCAGTCATTACACCACTCCCCTCATAAATCTAGAGCATTAATTAGACAAAAAAATAAAATCGTGGGGCTCGTGAAATTTATATCAGTAGTCAACCGCTCATATCGTTATAAATGCTATTGACACATTTATTCAAATTACGCTACGCCCCACGATTTTCTTTTTTTGGCTGATTAATGAGGGGAGTGGTGTGATGACTGGTACCTAGGACCTACTGAATTATTGTGTCGTAGGGAAAAATGTTACATATAAAAACTACAGCTAGTCTACAACTTTTGTATGGATATATTTTTTAGTGCATGTTACGCAAAATGAAATAATTGCGAAGAACCAATTTATGTTCTACTTTTTTAACGTTTTTCTCGCTATAACCCGAAAAGTATTACTTTTACGAAAAAAGTTTATATTTATATATAGTTTATATTTTATAATATATGTATTTTGTGGAGATTTCAAGATATGAAATATTGTTTGTAAAAATTATTTATCTAGCATGGCCTGATGGTGAGATATTTACAAAAAACGATTTTTCTTCTACAATTAACATGGTGACGACAGTTCAAGGTCTGTGACTTTAAAAACTCAAACTTAAGCTTTTCTAACATCACTCAACATATACTTATCACCAAGTCTATTCTGACGGTTTGGTGGCAGAAAATACAATTTAACCTGCACTCCGCTGTTCTGAGAAAAATTCGACCGTGCCGTGTTTACGGCTAGTTCATGTGAACACCCAGCTGCTAACCAATGCACTCTGTGTGTGAAAAGGGCCTTATTTATAAACATCCGTTAATTTGTTACAGCTAAATGAACAACTTTGTAATTATTTAAATATATTTGGAATTGATTGATTTCAGATTGAACCTTAAGAGCAAAAGCAAGTTCATACGAACATGCAAATAAAATTATTTAAAGACTATCCCGAAAAGTAGCAAGCCTTTTCTTAATTATCTAATATTAGTTCTCAAGTTAAACGATGAAGTAATATATTGATTTCTATCGACCCATCTGCTATACTCATGCTATCAGCTTCCGATATATAGCTTGTATACTGACTACATGATGATTGATGAGATTGTGTTATCATGAAAGCGGAACGAATTTTGAGTTAGTGACTACAAATTTATTATTGCAGTTAAGCACTTAAAGCCATACTAATTTCGCTCTCCACATAAATATGTAGTTCAATATAAAAATGTAAGATTATTTTGGAGAAGTCTGCCTAAATATAGTATACAAACGCAACACTAACAGTGTTGAACGTTAAAAGAATGACGCCAAATAGTAAAAGTTCTTCAATTAATATCATATACCAAAGAGTATTCTTTGGGGAATACAATTTGCTATTTTTCAGTTTATAAATAGATTCTGGAAAGGTTTATAATCGACCAAACAACGAGTTCAGAGGTTAAATCATATTCCACAAAGAAATCGAGTTCCCAATTTCTTAATAAAGAAACGGCGAATGATTTTAAAAGGGAAGCTTCTATCAGTAGTCGCTGATAAGTTGCCCTGTAACAAGCTTGTTTATTGCTAATAATTGCAACAAACAAATCTGGACTAATCCAGCTTCTTAGCGATAACTATTTTTTCTGAAAAAGTCAAAGATTACTTAAATATATCCCGCACCAGTTCATCTGTGACGTTAATGAATTGGAAAAAGTAATAACGTGAATTAGGCTCCTTCGAAAATAAGTCAGCAGTTGTCTATTGTTGACGGTTCTTATGGGAATTGAGGAGAGTATTGGAAATTCTATTGCATTCTAAATTTTCTCGTTTATTTTGAAACTATGTTCAATTAAAATGTTGTGATAAGGCTTCCTTATATTGCGAATAAGGGGCTTAGTCTAACTTCAGAAGCTTTAACCAAATGCTGCAGTCTGGGAGATAAGGCTAAGTTTTCTCTGTTATGCAATATATGTACAGGTTTTGCGTTTTATTTATAAATATCAAAAGTTTAAATTACGGGATGTTATAAACAGCAATATTTTAAAATGTGAAAATTTTCTATTTGTATGTATATTGTTTTAAAATTGTATAACTTGTATGATTTGCTTCTAAGCAGATTACCTATTATAATTTAATTCCTACTGTTGAATTTTTACAGCTACGAATACTTGTTGTTATATGAGCCGTTTTTTTTGAGAGTGACATAAGTCATATGGAAAACGTGTTGACTTATGCTACTTTCAAAATAAACGGCTCATATATTGTAGCTGATTTAATATTACCATGAACTTTAAACGCTCCAACAGGAATTGTCAATTATATGTTAGTTTCGGAATTCATATGCACTTCCGTACATATAATTTTACACGCTTAAACTGCAAATACTTTCTTTCCTCATAATACTATTCTCTGCCATCTACCAAAATGTTGACTAATGTACTCATATCCTTCAAATTATAATTTGTATTTCATGCAAAATAACCGTTACCTTCCAAGTACAATAGTATTCCAGTAGAAATGTTACTGAAGTGCTAAAATCATTGCTTTCTTTTAAACGGTTTTATGAAGCTTCACTCAGTATATTTGTTTGTTTGTTTGCTTTCGATGAAATTTTGCATACGTATTCAGTCTGCATATATGCACAATATAGTATATTCAATTTTATGGTACTTCCAATATGGCGGCCAACAATAAAATGGCGTATGGCCTCTTCCTGTGTAACCCCCGACGTGTTTGTAAATCCAATATGGCGGCCACCGAAAAATGCCGGATTACTTTTTCCTTTACAACCCCCTGGCATGGGTATCAAAAGAAAAGGTATAAAAAGAAAGCAGAATTCAATAAACTGTGTGACATCATTTTAAATTCAATATAGCGGATAGCACAAGATGGAGGATTAACATTTTCTTCACATCGCCCTTGTTGTGTGTATCAAATGAAAAGGTTTGATGGATATAATACGAGCTACCTGACGTCATCCTATGCCGGATGCGCCAAGATAGCGGTACACCATAGGGTGTTGTAACCCTTGATAAAGGTATCAAATTGACGGGTTTCATGAGCAGAACATGGTTAGCTTTGTAGTTTGCATCGATACACACAATATAATAACAGTATGTATTATACTAAATGTTCCCCACGATTTTACTTTAATCTGATCAAAGCCCTAGATGGGTGCCCCATGATTATTTTCTAGCTTTTAGTACATCAACAATTGTGAAATAAAACCGTTTAACTTAAAAATTTTTTTTTACCTATTTTATTTTTTGGTAAGAGGAAGCACTTATTAGGGATGTTTCCTGGGTAAAAAGTAATGGATTCTATTTCGTCCCTCAGTTTAATTATCAAAAAATATTGAACACGTATTTTTTGCTTTATCAATTAAATAAAAATTGACGAAGATATATTGCACCAAAGTTCAGGAGTGAGGGGTTTTGACGTCACTCCTTGCTAAAATTTGTAGCAAGGCGTAACGTCACGTGAAATTTCAAAACGCTGTATCGTCTTCATTTGTTGTTTGCCGGACAAAAGAAAAATACTTACACAATATTTATTAGTAATCTAGCTGACGGACTAAATAGAATTTTTTAGTCAACCACACAATGTCAGTTCAGTTCAGTTCCTTTATTCGACACAAGGTACATAGAATACATTGCTAGAGACTATAATATACAGTTTGATAGTGATGAGCTATCACGTTTTGCTCAAAGCTTATGATACATTTGTAATACGATTGTTTTCTTACATACGAGACACTGGTATTAGTAAATATACATCAATCTTTCGCTTTCTATTTAGGTACACACTTGCGACCGGTGTGTATTGTACATTAAACTCAGACTCATTGATGGTCTATATAACGAGTAAACCTATCCTACTTAACCTAAGGGAGAACATCCCAGTCGGAAATAGAAGGCTTCTATAAGGCATGTTTCAGGCCTTCTTTTGAATGAGCAAGGCCGACCTTTCCGCATGACACCTCATATCCTTTTTATATAGGCATGTCATCAGAGCTCAGGTCTTCCATGGAAGGAGCTAGGAAGCGGTCAGGAAGGTCTTTATTTTCTTCATATATTTGTGCTTTAAAAAGCTATATTTAAAAGCTTTCTTCAAAGAGCTTATATTTATAATAAGAGGTTTCAAGCTGAACAACTGGCAATTTTTCAACCAAACATCGCGGAAAGATTGGCTGACATTGCTTTCGCTCACGAAAGCACAAATGGCAATTGAGGTAGAGCTTTGCCCAGCTGGAACACACACAGCCCGCAGACGCAACTGAATAAGAAAACAACTTTGCTTCGGTGTGGAGTATTTCGGTTGCATGGTTGATTCTGCTTTGAGGGGAAAGGACACAGCCAGGCCAGCAACGGAATTGTTCAAATCCGTGGTAAAATAAAATCTTCATTCTACGAATTGTACAGATTTTTTAAAATTTTGAATTCACAGAACAAAGGTGTTTGTTCTCAGCCACAAACAAAAAATTCTTAATTCGGTAATCCCGATAAGATATTTCTCTGTAGACATTATCGGATTGTGTGTGAGATGAATTTATGTAATGTCTATCTTTCAAATAGAAAATAGATAAAATTCTTTGTATGCATGGTCGCGTATATCCATGAGTAAATTTTACCCAAATTTTATTTTACTAAATAGGTATAAAATATTTATAAGCTTAGAAATAATTTACCAGGAGATAGTTAAAAATATTAGGTGTACAAATAAGTTTCCGCGGTTTGTCAAAAGATGGCCCCACCAGAAGGTTATGGAGAAATTGTCAGATGTAAAACGTAATATCCCAAGTTTCGTCATCCGGCAACACCATAACCTTAAAGTACTAGTGATTCCGTATCAGCATCACGTAATTTTTTTCGTGCAAAAATGTCAAGTTTTGTGCCGAATAAGCATCATTTGCGGGAACTTTTGATTTACTTTTTTAATTTGAAAAAATCTGCAGCTGAGGCGCATCGATTGCTTCTAGAAGCATATGGTGAAGCTGCTTTAAGTGAGAGAAGTTGTCAGGAATGGTTTCAAAAGTTTAAGAACGGTGAGTTTGACGTGAAGGACAAAGAACGCAGTGGAAGGCCGAAAGTGTACGAAGACATGGAATTAGAAGTACTATTGGAGGAAGATTCGTCCCAAACGCAAAAAGAACTTGCACTTACATTACAAGTGACTCAACAAGCAATTTCACATCGTTTAAAATCGTTAGGAATGATTCAAAAACAAGGAAATTGGGTTCCATATGAACTAAAGCCGAGAGACGTTGAACGCCGATTATGCATGAGTGAAATGCTGCTTGCCAGGATTAAAAAAAAGAGTTTTTTGCATCGTATAGTCACTGGTGACGAAAAATGGATTCACTACGATAATCCAAAGAAGAGAAAGTCATGTGTTAAGCCCGGCGAACCATCAACATCGACAGCTAAGCCGAATATTCATGGAAAAAAACTCATGCTGTGTATTTGGTGGGATCAGCTTGGTGTCGTGTATTATGAATTGCTGAAACCAAGCGAAACCATTACTGGAGCTCTCTACCGAACACAATTGATGAGATTGAGTCGGGCACTTAAGGAAAAACGCGCTCATTACTACTCCAGACACGACAAAATTATTCTTTTACACGATTATGCTCGTCCACATGTTGCGGCGCCGGTAAAAACATACTTGGAAACACTCAACTGGGAAGTTTTACCCCACCCGCCGTATTCACCAGACTTAGCCCCTTCCGATTATCACCTGTTCCGGTCGATGGCACATGGTCTGTCTGAGCAGCGCTTCACATCATATGAAGACACCAAAAATTGGGTAGATTTGTGGATAGCGTCAAAAGATGAAGAGTTTTTTCGACGGGGTATCCGAATGTTGCCAGAAAGATGGGGAAAAGTAGTGGCAAATGATGGAAAATACTTTGAATAAAACGTAATGTACTGTTCCTTCACAATAAATTCCTAATTTTTTATAAAAAACCGCGGAAACTTATTTGTACACCTAATAATACCATACTAGGAATTATGGTATTGATGTATGGTTATTAGATTTTTTTTAAAAATATTTGTCGATGATACCTGTTTGGTATATAAAGTGGAATTGCACTTAGATTTTTTAGTCGACTATTTGATGCCAGTACACTTTTCTCAATTTTTGTTTTCCAAGAGCAGTTTTTTTTCAGGAGAACTTGAATCATAAAATTAAGAATAGTTTTTCTATGGTCATAGCATGTACTTAAATTTGAAAACCAGTTGGGAAATTTATTATTTGTTTCAGAAATGCATTTTTCGATGATTATTTCCTTAATGTTTTGAATTTGTAAAAAGTTATTGAAAAAATATTCATAAATATTAAAATGAAGTTCACATATACTGAAAAAGTTATCGGTAGGTAATTGAAGATATAGGGCGTCTTAATTTTTCATTTTCTAATTTTAAAGAATCATTAGTTTTCTTAATATTATTATTTTCTTTTCTGTAAAAACTAGCAGCTTTGACATTTTTCTCACAAACTTTGCAATTACATTCAGTCTCGCTTATCCAAACAGAATGTTCTTGCATTGGTGGATCCAAAGTAATCAAATCTCCTGCAGTAAGATCAACTTCAACTTCTTTCAATGGTAAATGGCTGGTACTTGGAAGAGGTTCTTCAGATTTATTATCAAAATTGAATGGATCTTCAGAAATTAAAGAGGGTACTGCAGCTTGACGCAACTTTATATTGTTCAAATCCTCTTTCTTAAAATGTAGAGAACATACAAATTTCTTGGAGTGATCTAATTCTGAATTCAGACCACAAACTTTCACCCAGGCATCATACAAATTTGTTCCCTTTTCCGGAAATTTATGTAATCGTGATTTCGAATCACATGTTGTGACTACACATTTATTTGAAACATTTGGAATAGAAGAAAATATCTGAGCAAAGTCACCATTCAAATATTTTATAGGAACTGAACCAGATTTAGTTTTCTTAAGCCAAACAAAAATTTTCAAAATGTGATTCACATACATGTTTTCCCTTCGTTTCGTTTGATGGAATACAACAATTATGTGCCCATCTGTTGTTGACCTCCTTATTATTCAAAGGAAATTTAAAAGTCTTCACTTTTGACTTGCTGTAATTAGTTGAGCACCGTGCTATGCAGCATGGGAATAAATTTCTCTTTATTTTAGCATTGAAAAAGGCTGGTTTTGATTAGCCTAAAAAAAGGCTGATTTTAAACTATTGCTCTTCTCCATAATAACAACCTGAAAAATCTTTAAAATTCAATAAAGTCACGAAAGCAAAGTGGAAAGAATCTTTGCGCATTGAACTTGAACATATATGTCGCACACCACACAGCTCCAAAGCGCGCTGTCTATGGTTGCTAGCTGGCTGGCACATATCCACTCAACAGAATTCATCAGCTGATTACTGTGTGTGTGCTCTCACGACTCAAAGCACTTTGCGTACGCTCTTTCCTTAACTTGGTGCTTTCGTGAGCGCGAAAGCTATGTCAGCCAATCTTTCCGCGATGTTTGGTTGAAAAATTGCCAGTTGTTCAGCTTAAGACTTCTTATTGTATTCTAAGTTTTTTGCTTTCTTTATTCCAATTATTTTGCATCTCTTATTATAATTATTCCTCTACTGTTTCAAAGGCCAAATAATTTTATAATAAGAAATGGAAATTTAAACAGAAGAAAAAAAGTTTTCAAACTGCTTCTAAAAGCGAATATATCAGTACTTTACCAATTGATTCGCTTGATCTGTACGTACACAGCTGGTCAAAGAAATAGGTGTGAACAAAAATTCTTTCATTTATCAAAAAATTTCCATTACAATGAATTTTATCTCAGCTGAATTCATTACAGTTGCTTATTAACTAAATTTGAAAATTGAAAAAACCCAAAACAAGTAAATTAAAAGCTTTTAATTCCAATTATTATGCAAAAGGTTTTATTTTACATGGTCAATGAAATAGGTGTAGAGCACAAAACTATTAATATTTTAATTTATTTCATAAATTTTTTTGGAAATTTAATTTTTTTCTTCCTTCCTAACCTCAGTACCCGCAATATCCTCCGTTATTTTGCAGAACTTTGTCAATTCTCCGGGGCATGGATTCGATTAAATTTTGACATGTTGCCAAAGGTATGGAGTACCATTCTTTCTGGACTGCTTCCCACAATTGGTCCTTATTTGTGAAATATTGGCCCGCTAATTTTCGTTTCAGTGCATCCCACAAGTTCTCAATAGGATTGAGGTCTGGAGATTGACTGGGCCACGGGATTACAGACACGTTTTGATCACGAAGCCAACTTTTTACCAGAATTGAAGTGTGCTTCGGATCGTTATCTTGTTGAAAATGCCATCTTAGGGGCATATTTTCCTCGGCATACGGGAGCATGATATCCTCTAAGATTGCCTTGTATTCAAATCTGGTCATGGTATCGTTTATGCGAAAGATAGGGCCTACGCCGTACCACGAAAAACAACCCCAAACCATAATATTTCCGCCTCCATGCTTAACGGTTTTTTTCGTGAATCGTACATGAAATTCCTTTCCCTTTGGCCTTCGAACGTTTCGCCCAGCATCGGACGAGAACAAATTTATTTTCGTCTCGTCGCTCCAAAGGATGTTGTACCATTTCTTTACTCCTTCTGGTCCTTTCCATAAGCGGTGCTTCGCAGCGAATTCTTTTCTAGGCTTTAAATTTTTGCCTCTTAAAAGCGGCACCTTTCTGGCGATTCTTCCAGGTAGTTTGGCATCCTGTAGCCTTCGACGAACTGTACGAGCACTAACTTGGTTCATAATTTGCGCGCAAATCGTTCTTGAAGACATGAACGGATCTGATTTAGCCAACAATAATATGCGGTGGTCAGTCGTTGCCGAGGTTTTTTTGGCTTTTCCCCTATTTTCCGTATTTTTTAAAGGTTTTAAAGCATTGGTTACAAAATTTTCAGACCGCCCCAATGCTTCGGCGATAAATTTATAGGTTTTACCTTGTTGCCTTAATCGCTGAACTAACCTTCTCTCTTCCGGGGTACAGTGGGCATTTCGACCCATCTTAGAAGAACTACACAACAATAAATTATTTCTAAGTATTAAAAATGATTAAAATTAACTCACTTTGAACAAAATTTCTATTGAACCTATAATGTAACTGCAACTTTTCGTTTTATTGCGTACACACCTATTTTTCTGACCAGCTAAAATAACACTTGTAGAGTACTTTATGCAGCACGTGCTAGAATCGAAATCGGTTTGGATATGATTGACATGAAAATTGTGAGAGAGACGTAAATGGATCATTCTCCTGCAATTTGCTGCAAGTTGAGTTAACGGTGAGTTCATTTAGAAGCAAAATGAATAAAGGAACGGCTTACACCTATTTCTTTGACCAGCTGTGTATATAATTTAAGGGGGAAGGCCACTGTGACGGCCGAAAAAATGAGTGATTTTCGAGAATTTTTTTGGCCGGGAAAATGAAGGAATATCAGGATTCTTTTTTATTTATTTTATATAGTGTACATTGACCAATATTTGCATAAATTTTTATTAAAAAATATTAAATAGTTTTAAAGTTATGAGCGTTACCGTAGAGTCCAAAAAAAATTGCCCTTCCATGGTCGCATCGATAACTCAAGAACCGCTTATCAGAAAAAACAAAATTAAAGTTCTTTATAATCTATATGAATGTAGTTTTCGTCGTACGTAGCCGATTTTTGTTATTTTGATTTTTCACAAAATGGCGACCAATTAAACATTTTTTCCAACATTTCGACCTTTTTTTTTTGTTTCAAAACAGCCTAAAAAATATAATAGTAAAATTAAATTTTTTTAAATCGGCTACGCTCTACCATAGCCACTGCAAATACGAACAAAACAAAAAGAAAAAATTGAAAATCGGTTAATAATTGATCGAGTTATCGATGCGACCAGTTTGAAAAAAGTCATTTCGAGAAAAACGTGTTTAAAGTTTTTAGTCCATTTTTCTCGCTCATTTATATAACAATAGAACAATATATTTATATAGCAATAAAAAAAGAAATTCGAAGAAAAGAACCCCAATAAGTCATCTATTGATAAATACGTTTGAACAAGGTACTTAGGGGCGTGCCATTCTCATCGGACGTTAAGCGGAAAACAGTCGGTCTACAGTAGTACTAAAATGGCTGTAACTCTGTCAATTTTTGAAATTTTGACCTGAAATTTTGTGCATATATTTTTGAATATATAAGCTTTAATTTAAGATGGAAAAAAAATTTTTTTTTTTTTTACCCATCACAGTGGCCTTCCCCCTTAAGTCCCACAAACTTAACCACTTAAAGTTTAAAATAAACTCATAGCACTCTTTCCACTCATATCGCTTCGATATGAAACTAAAAATTTTCTCCCAAACGCACGTTGTGCGATGACATCATTTCGATTCTCGCCGGTTCTTGTTTATTTTCTCGCACATGGGTTTCTTTTTAACGATTTACACACAAAATCAAGACCTTCCACCTGCCTTCTATGGGAAGCCCTCGTCCAATTTCCGACTGGGATACTACATTAGACCAGCTCATACATAACATCGAACATGTATTCGCTGTATATGTTCTCTATCACAAAAAGTACAGTTCCTAAGCGGAATCCATGTACATTCCCGTATGGAATTTATTTCTCTTTTCAAACACGCACAATTACTACAGAAAGTAGGCTTCCCGAGCGGGACTCTATGTACTTTCTCGTAAGAGATTTTTGCATTTCGTTTATTTCTTAGCTCTTTTTGTGATATCACATTTTTATTCGATGTCAATAACTAGTAGATAATATATCGAGGCACTTATTTTTATCTGAGTGAGATCTTTTCGCTAAAGTATTATCTTCTATTTTGAGCAGGCAAGAAAGTGGCTTTGTAATATTTTGGTACCTTATTATTTTCATCAACATCAGTTAAGGGGTTATTCTCATGTGACCACTTCGGAAAATCGAATTTTTTTTTTCATATTTCGATAGTAAAACCTATTGCAAATATGGTGTAAAAAATTCAGACCGAATTTCCTAGTATTAAATAAGTTACAACTCATTATCGCCGCCGCGCCAGGTCTACAGCTGCTACATTTCTATTGTTTTCACCGGTCTTTTTTACCTGCGTACAGAGTTTCTAACGGTCAACTTTAGTATATTACCTACCTGTGTTTATGTGGAATAGTGTATATAAAGTTTTGTCGTGAATTGTGAAATTGTATGGTCCAGGCATAGCAGATTAGTGTAAGTATAAATTTTCCACGAAAATTCTGCTCTTGAAACTTTAAACGCATTTTACTCGAAACATCATTTTCTAGAACGGTCAAGGTCCTAACAAAAAAACTAATCGACCGATTGCTTTGAAATTTATATATGTTCTTCTACTCATTAATGGTTATCGTCCGAACTAGAATTATTAATTTTCGAAAATACGTTCTTATTTTTTTTAACCATTTGTACCAAAAAAAACCAAGATTTTCGTAACTTTTTTTTCAATAGTCCGCCATTTTTTTGTTTTTCAATGAAATTGATTAATCCTAGTTCGGACGATAGCGACAGACCTACTGAACAATAATCCATTCGATTTTTTCATTTCAGATAACATGAACAGCCGCTATTACCCTGACCAGTGACCTGCTTTTTTTTTTGGTGTCTAGTTTAATTAAAAAAATAAAATGTGAACAATGTAAAATAAGCAAAAATAACAATTTCTTTATACAGTTTAAAACACAAATATAAACATATAAAAAAATTAAAATGATTGAGTTTTATTGTCTTATAAAAAAAAAATTCCAAAAAAGAGGTAAAATTCATGCCTTCACATGAGAATAACCCCTTAAAAGGTTATTATCTGGGTCATTTATCAGCGCAAAAGGTGAGGGATAATAGTCCTCTAGTCTGGAACTTGTGCTATCCATATAGCATTTATTGTTATCAATGTCAGCAGAATTATTTAGGAATTTAATACTGAGACCCAACATGTATTTGGTAATCGGCACAATCGCGGTTTGTTCGTATAAGTAGTTATTTGAGTATTTTCTTGTCCGGGTTCTAAAATGTTTTCCAGTACACAACCTAAGTATTTTCCTCTCAAAAACCTCGAACCTATGGGCCTGCGTCGGAGAGATCGAAAACCAATTAACAAAACCATATGTTATAGTGGGTCTAATCAACTGTTTATAGATTAAAAGTTTAGTTCTAGTATTTACTTTGGTGTTTCTTAGCAGAGGGGAGAGAATTCCATATGCCTTTTTGGCCCTGTCCAGTGCATACCTACCATGGTCGTGAGGCTTAGAAAAGATTGTTAAATCTGATTCCCAGATATTTGATATTGTCCTTCATATCAACCACCGTATCGTCTAATCTAATCTGTAAGCGCCTACAGATCCCCGCTATTCCAGGCATACCACGTCCAGAAGAATTTCTAAAGCAGATTACTTCAGTTTTATTTTTATTTATTCTGATTCCCCACGTTTTATAGAAGTCTTCCACCTCTTTAAAATGCAATTGTACTCTGTTTCTTGCAATGATAGGGTCCTTATGCTGGGCGTAAATTAGAGCATCATCAGCATACAAGATAGCTTCAGACAAGGTATCACCGATATCGTTATTCAGGACATAGGGAAAATCAATCAAAAAGAAACTATATAATTTCGGTCCAGTTATTGATCCCTGGGGAACCCCTGACTTAACCGGAACCGTTCTCGACTGTCCACCCTCCAGACACACCACTAGACTTCTGTCAGTCAGAAAGCTAAGGAACATTTTAATCAGTGCAGGGGGGACCGAGTATGCCAGCATCTTATAAATGAGTCCCCTAGACCAGACGCTATCAAAAGCCTTTTCGACATCAAGAGAGCAAGCCAGAGACACCTCCTTTCTTCTCAAGCCGTTTGTCACGTCACTGTGCAGTTTTAGCAGAGCATGGTTAGTAGAGTGTCTCCCCCTAAAACCAAATTGATAGTCAGGAATCATTCTGTCCGACTCCGTACATGAGTCAAATTGATCCGCTATTATTCTTTCCAAAAGTTTTCCCACATTGGAGAGCATTTGTAGAGGTCTAAAGTTACCTATGTCATTGGATTTGTTATTTTTTTGTATCGGAATGAGTTTAGCTTTCTTCCACACAGTGGGAAAGTACCCATTGTTAATACAATGGTTGAACAAGACCACTAAGTATTTAATGGTATTTTTAGAGAATTTTCTAATAATGTAATTAGAAATGCCATCAGGACCACTGGACTTCTTCCTATTTATCCTATATTTAATCATATTATTGAGGTTCTTAGTTTTAATAAAGCAGTTACCATCCGGGTTAAGAGCACTATGGGTCTGGGTAAAAATAGTTATAGGGTTACATTCCCCTTCTCGATTATATTCTTGACTTCTAAAGTAGCCAATACTATTGTTTACTTCTTCTAGAAGTTCCGGCACGTGGGAAGGACACTTCTCCTTATATAGGTTTTTATAGTATTCCTCGAATGCAAGAAGCTTACCTTCCGTGCAACCAAGTTCAATTCTACCCACTTTCAACGATTTAGGTGTATTGATCCTATTTTTCCCAGTAATTCGAAAGATTTCCCTAAAGGTCTGAGGTCCAGGCTTTATTGCCATTAGCCTATCCTGAAATTTCTTATTCATATGTATAGTTATTCTGTCATTAATAATTTTTTTTAGGCAGTTAATTCTGGATGACAGGGATTTATACGCCGTGCTATTTCTATTTAGTGTTCTATGAAACATTTTTTTTAAGTCCTTACACATTAATCTTTTGGCGTTTATGAGAGTCTTAATGAAATCCGGAATATCGTCATATTTATTGCTAACAATCTTTTTTTTTGGGATGACTATTTCTTTTACAGAATCAATTACTCCATTAAATGTTGTTATGAAAGCGTCTATTTCTTTATTCGAGATATTATGGTTGGATGGGGGATGAGTTGTGAGATTCTCATCAATTTTACTTCTGAAAAGGTTTCAGTCCACCTTACTAAAATCCGTCCAGTTGGGAGGCGAATGAAGGGGTACTTCCAATTCTCCAATACACAAGATTAGCCTAACCGCATAATGGTCTGAAAATGACTCCAAAGTGTGACAATCGTAACTATCAAACAGTCGATTTGACTGAGGTTCAGAAGTAAGGAAGAAATCCAGAATCGAGGCCCCCTGAGGAAAAGTAGGGGCACCAGGTGAGATTATATCTAAGCTTGGACCACTCTGGCTGTTCTGCAACCATGTATTTAATTTTCTTCCGTTACTATTAGTTATAGAATCCCCCCAGTCCGGGTGTCTAGAGTTCCAGTCTCCGCCAATAATCACAGAGTCATAGGTACCCAGCAACCCGCTGATTTCGTCCAGAAAGCGACTATATTCGTTTTCCTTTATATTTGACGGAATATAAATGCTACCAATCAAAAAAATTTTGGTAACCGCTTTAATTTTAAAATTGACGCTAATCAATACACACGGTACTGTCAAATTGGGGATTTGAACTTTAGTAAAGTCAATGTTATCTTTAATTAGGAGGCCTACCCCTTGCCCACTATCATTCCTCAACGTAGTGTAATTTGGAAAATCCGTTCTATGTTTATTATTCAACTTCGTTTCTGATATCATCATGAAATCAGGCTTATGCTTCTTAATAAATTGGCACAGTTCAACCCTTCTGGAGTTGCTGATTATCGATTGCACATTTAGCTCGATCAAGGAAACAGTTTTACTTCTCATCGCTCATCTCGATTAAAAATTGGATATAGGCTTGTTTTTTTTCTCTTGTTCCTTTAATTTTTTCAAAATGCGAGAGAAATGAATTTATTCTATCAAAGATATTTTCCATAGAGACACCGAACAGCTCCCAAGATATCCTCCCCAAAGTACCATCTATTCCCTTTCCCAATGATTGCGACCTCTCATCTGCCTGTCCCGCATTCACCCCCTTGTGTTCTCTGTGTCCAGTGAGTACCGGCCACTCCTCAGGGCCCGCCACCACATTCCTATACGTTACATTCGGCTTTCTCATTACGTAGTTATTACGCTCCTGGTCGGCACGTTTACTAGCATGAGCTTTATTTTTCCTATCAATATATGTACCTCTGATAATTTGGACACCCCCTATAGTTTGCCGGATGTTCCTGTTTACAATTAGCACATCTTCTTGGTGCTTCAATATTATCTTTAAGCGGACATTCCCTACTCAAATGTTTTTCTGCACATCTCCTGCACACAACCGCCCTGCCACAGTTTATCGCAATATGACCATACTTTTGGCATCTATAGCACTGTATACTCCCCTTTGGTTTCACCCTTTCCCAGGAAACTCTCTGACTCAAAAAGGTAGTGGTTCCAATAACCTCATCCATCCCCTCGCCCGGACCCAGTTGTATCAAAAATGCACCAAGAAGGTATCCCTCCCTTCTTGATTTGTTCGTCTCGAATCTTTTGATGCTAATTGGTTTAATATTCGGGAATCTATTCCCAAATTCCTCTTCAACGTCCGCCTCGTCAAAAGAGAGGTTTAAGCCCTTGAGTAATAGACTCAAAGGTTTTTCTTCAGCAGCCGTGTACGTGAAACAATCAATATCGAAATTTGTAAGGACCTTCAAGTGGTTTTTGCGGTCTTCAAGAGAATTTAAGTAAATTTTGCTAGTGTTAGGTCTCAGATTAACAATCCTAGCCTCAACTTGATTGTTGGACAGATGTTTACATAGTGTCTTTATGTTGCAGTATACCGCAATGATTGGAGGTACCTTAGTTTTTTTTTTCATAGGACCATCTTGTCCCTCACCTTTTACGCCTCTATTTCTCTTCTCCTTTTCGCTGTCATTAAGTAATACGTTTGCTTCTAAACTATCTAATATTCCATTTCTCGGCTAATGATTCCCTACCTCATCTAATAAGCCACTACAATTTTCATTTCTACCACTAACAGTATATTCATCAAGTATTCTAAATCTATTACCTTCTAGTACTGCAACTAGCTCCCTCGTCCATGTTGTCCTTATTGGTATTGAATCTGGCCCTACCAGGCCTGTCGTCCGTTCTTTTTTTGTATGGGACCAGTCTCCAGGGACTTCCTGCTGTCTCCTCACCTTCCACCGCTCATCGTCTGGATCTCTTCACCCGAATGGTCATCATCCATCTCCCGGTCCTGCACTTGTTCCCCTTGTTCCAGTTCAGTCACGTGGCGCCTCCGTGATACAGTCATCAATGCGTCTTCAGTCCTTGCGGTACTTATGCCTTTACCGCTATTAGTTCCACTTGCCCCTTTCATATTCTCCAGAAATAACATCACGTTCTTCTCCATAACCTCCAAATATTCCGCTTGGTTATTCAGGCCGTTAGGCTCGTTGACTTCCTTATACTCCAGAATCTTCTGGAGCTTTGTAGGCCTCTTATAGGGCTCCCTTAGCTCCTTGGCTCTTGATTTGCGACTACTTGTCGCGGGGAGGGGTGAAGCAGCCTGCCCACCCTTCTCCCCATTCAATTTGGCTCGTATTATTAAATTCGGAGCCCTCAATTCGCTCTCTTTCACCACCAGCAATCAGCCACCAGCTTACAAAAATACAAAGCGCAATATTGAACAAGCTCAAACTCAAAGTGCGCAGTATCACCGTTACTTTTACTGCTAGGAGCACTCACAAAACGTCCGCTCACTACGGCTGCCAAGGCAAGAATCCACACAATGTCAAATCATGTTACGAAATGGGTAAATCGATTTCTTTTTTTTTAATATTTCGAAAGTAAAACGTATCGAAAATATGCTGTGAAAAATTCAGACCGAAATTCCTAGTATTAAATAAGTTACAACTCATAGTTACTGCCGCGCCAGGTCTGCAGCTGCTACATGGCTATTGCTTTCACCGGTCTTTTTTTTACCTGCGTACGGAGTTTCTGACGGTCAACTTTAGTATATTACCTACCTGTGTATATGTGGAATAGTGTGTACACATTTTTGTCGTGAATTGTGAAATTGTATGGTCCAGGCATAGCAGATTAGTGTAAGTATAAATTTTCCACGAAAATTCTGCTCTTGAAACTTTAAAGGCATTTTTCTCGAAACAGCATTTTCTAAAACTTTCAGGGTCCTAACAAAAAAACTAATCAACCGATTACTTTGAAATTTATATATTTTCTTCTACTCATTAATAGTTATCGTCCGTACCAAAATTGCTTATTTTCGAAAATATTTACTTATTTTTTTAAAACGATTTTTAACATAAAACAACAAGATTTTCGTGACTTTTTGTTCTAAAGTCCGCCATTTTTTTTTTTCAATGAAATTGATTAGCTTTGGTACGGACGATAGCGACAGACCTGTGAACAATACTCCATTCGATTTTTTCATTTCAGATAACATGAACAGCCGCTATTACCTGCTTCTTTTTTTTTTGGTGTCTACTTTAATTAAAAAAAATAATATAAACAATGTAAAATAATCAAAAAAAAAAACAATTTCTTTATACAGTTTAAGATACAAATAAAAACATATAAAAAAATTAAAATGATTGAATTTTATTGTCTTATAAAAAAAAAATTCCCTAAAAAGAGGTGAAATTTATTCACATGAGAATACCCCCTGGTGGGATGTTTTCGTCATGCTCCGCTTTATGCTCGCGTTTCCTGAAATCTCTCTAAGTAATCATAAAATAACGAGAAGAATTTGCCAACAAATATCGCCAGTGGACTTTTAATAAAGGAAAAGTTTTATTTACCAATGAAACTAAAATAACTAAAAACACGTGTGTAGGCTAAGATCAAAAGAATTGGACCCAAAATATAATCTACACCGTGCAACATGGAGGAGGCAATATTATGTTCTGTGGTGTTATGTCATGATGCGGTGTTGGCCCTCTTCAAAGTTAAAAGTCATATCGGCAAATACCAAAAGATTTTAATATTTGTATAGATATAGTGATGCTCCCATATGCAGACGAAAATCTGACTATAATTTAGTTTTTCTAACAAGAAAACGGTCCAAAACAGCAAAACTACAGATTTTTTTTAATGTTCCTCAAAAGGTTATCTACGATTCTTACTCTACCTGGACATGTTGTCCCCCTTTGGGAAGGTAATAAGATGGGCAATTTAATTAAAAATTTTATTAATTACTTTAATTTAAAAAAAAATTGGGAATATTTTTTTACGTGTGTACCGATTTTACGAATCAATCCGTAAATCGAAAGCGATTGAGATTTTACTGTTGCGTCCGCAATGTAACTCACTTACCACTAGACTACTCGCATCCCTAGGTTTTTTTAAAAGTGTTTTTAAAGTTTTATAATTTCTTCGTCTTCTACTGTGCTATATTGTGTAATTTAATAGTCATTTTTCTAAAGTATTGCAGGAACAGTTGGGGCCGTAGTAACATGTCCCCTAGAAGTAGTTAAGACTCGATTACAGAGCTCGTCAGCTTTTCTTCAGCCTCCAAGATTGGTTGAAGTGCCAGGAAGTACTAATACAACGTCAGAGGCTCTTCTTCGTCCAGAACAAAGAAGAAAGCTATGTACTACAATACTGAGAAAGCGACCGCAGGTATGAAAATACTCAAAATTAATGACGTTTTGAAATTGTGTTCTTTTCTTAAATAAACTTTTAATGTAAGTGTACTCGCTGGCTAAAGATGCATGACCCTTTCGTATACAAAAAACAAATTCGTTGCGGGTAGGTGAACCCGTATGGTCTAATTGGTCTTTTGTTGTTCAGCGAGTAATGCCGATGCTACGAGATATTCTCGAGGAGGCATGACACTAAACTGGGATCATAGAATATTATAACACAAACAAAAATTGTTTCAAATCTTGAAATAAAATGAAAGTGCTTCGCAGAAATTTTGCGGGAAAGCGAAAGAAATTAATTTCATAGTCATAACGCAAAACAAAATCAGTTCTGGCGAGATCAGACTGATGGCACAAATAGCAAATATTTCATGGTATCACCCTGTACCCCCAACAGACAACACACTACAGGACAATCGCATTAGGCTACTGCCTAACCCAATTACATTTTTAAATTGCTAAGTCACTAATGAATAGAGTTTGGTATAATCTTCTAGAACTTCGTACACGTACTTTTGCTAATTATCCATCCATTTGCAGGTAATCGCCATATCCCATTGTGGCATTTCATCCTCGGCACGGTCGATGAGCATCTTACAATGCCTTAGGTAAGATATTTTCAATGACTTTGTTCTTCGATGCTAATCATTCCTAAAAAGGCACATAGTACAAACAGAAGGCCCAAGAGCGCTATTCAAGGGACTTGGACCTAACATTGTGGGAGTAGCTCCATCGAGGGCAATATACTTTTGCGCCTATTCTCAAACAAAATCAACGCTTAATAGGGTCGGGTAAGTTGTCAAGCATACCCACTTAACACTTTCATACTAATAATTACTCGTCGTTTTTATATGCAGAAATTTACCACCCGATTCACCGATCGTTCACATTTTAAGTGCTTCCTGCGCTGGCTTCGTCGCTTCTACTGCCACGAATCCTATTTGGTTTATAAAAACTCGCTTACAATTAGACTATAATGCAAAAGTTCGAATGACGGTTCAGCAATGCATAAGCCGCATCTACAAGCAGTCTGGTCTCCTCGGCTTCTACAAAGGCATTACAGCCAGTTATTTCGGAATATCGGAGACCGTGATTCATTTTGTAATATACGAAGCACTTAAGGCGAAATTGGTATGAAATGACATTACATTTTTGTATAAGATGCAATAAGTAACGGAATTCTTGTTTTAGATTGATTTGCGACAAGCACATCCTATGGATGGGAAAACTTCACGTGATTTTCTAGAATTTATGTTGGCTGGTGCCATTTCGAAGACTGTGGCCTCGTGTATAGCGTACCCACACGAGGTAGCAAGGACAAGGTTAAGGGAAGAAGGAAACAAGTATCGAACATTTTGGCAGACTTTGCATACAGTATGGAAAGAAGAGGGAAAAGCTGGTATTTATAGGTAGGTGAATCATTCTTTATTTGCTTTATGTGCTCCTTTTCGTCAGGTTAACCATTTGAGAGCACTCCTTCATAGCTTTAAAATGCACACTGAATCAAATTGCTCCAACGTGATTTTAATTTTCAAAAGAAATCGACAAATTTTAGGCGTAAGCTTTAAAATATTAAGTAAAATAATGTGTAATTTTTTTTCAAATACATGCATTAATTAAGCCCCAACTCTAATAGTTGAATTGTTGAAAATATTAAGTCACTTTGTAAGTTTCGAGTTCTTGGGGAAAGCGTTTAGAATTCACTCAAAGATATATTTTATCCTCGCATGATGGGTATTCCTAATCTTTAGGCGCCATTTATACATAATTGACAAACTTGTGAAATATGTAATCTTTTCATATCACGTGGTTCAAACTTTAAATAGTTCTTCTGAGGTCTAGTCCTATTTTGTTCATGGCTTTGCACAGGAAGAATATTTAGTCATTTTAAAGCTAAACATTTATGCTCATTACAACTTTCATTGTCCACTATTATATCATACAGATTTCTGCAGTATATAATATGTGCGAATTCGAAAACGCAGCGATGCCTAAGTTCTGCGAAATTCAGCTTCAGAGACTACTACGCTGAATTGTGTAGTACTGCGTCATCGCTGCATTTCGAAATCGCCCTATTTGTTACTTCTTCAAGGAACCAAATTGTACTACGATCGAGCATATACGAGCGCACCATCGTATTCCAAATCTGGACGTAAGTTCCTATATTTATTTACTTCACACTAGATATCATTGAGAACACGTCATTTATTTGTAAGGATTGGGTGAACTACAAATGTAGTGACCATTAGGGCCTTAAGGGGGTCTACTAGTGTGACATTTTTCAAAAATCTATTTTTCTTTTTTTGCATATTTCGATAGTGTATACCTTTAAAAATAACATACTAAAATTTCAAGTGCATATCTCAAATAGTTTTTGAGTTAAAGCCATATTAAGAGCAGCCGTTAATCGGTTCGAAAGTTGCGGTCAAAAAACAGAATTTTGAGCAAAATCGAATTAAAGTTTGACTTTACAGAAGAAACATAAAGTTTATCAACGAAAAAGCTACTTAGAAACGCACTGATTAAGGTTTGTTTACACAACAAACACAACAGAGAATCACAGGGAACGTAGTTGCTCTGCTGTGAACCAAAAATAGAGCGGATTTAGCGCGTCGATTAGACTTCCGTTATTACAGAGTACTTGAAGTACTTTTTTTAACGACTAAAGTCTAAAAGTTAAAAAAACGAATAACTTCGTTATTTTCTTACGGATTTGAGTTTAGTTTGCAGCGTTTTACTCGGAAATAGTTGAACAAAAAGAAAAACCAAAATAAAAAAAAAATCGAAAATTTAGCCATATAGGCCCCTTAAACTTTAGACGCGTTTTTCTCGAAACCACATTTGTCAAATTGGCTGCAGTTATAACTCGAAGACAAATCACCCGATCGATTTGATATTGATTGCACCTTCTTTCAAAGATGTTTCTACGTACCATGAACCTCCAGTTTTTTGATCAAATCAAAAATGTAATTTTGACAGGCCAAAAACCATTAAATTTTCGCGCGAAATTTGCAATTTTTTTTAGAAACTCCGCCATTTTGTTAAATTTAAATTTTTTTTTTAGCCCGAGGGTCATGGTACGGGAAAAACCTTTAAGTTTAATAAACTTTTTTGTTTTTTTGATTTAAGGCACTGTGAAGGTCGCTATCACTGCAGCCGTTTAGTGACTTTTTTTTTTTGAGCCTTGGGAGATTGCAAATAACTTGCTAAATTTTCGATTTTTTGATCCGAAAATTTTATCATGGACTTACTATATATCCATAAAACTATCCTTAAAACATTAAAACATTCCATGCAGTAGTTTTCTTTTAAAAAAATTCCCAAATATCACCTTTTTTGAGGCGGTCACACTAGTAGACCCCCTTAAGATCTTTTGTGCCAGAGCCCCATTAATGCAAAAGACGCTTTGTTACCCTAACGAATGCCAAAAGGTCTTGCCTGAAGATCCTTCTAAACCGTGCTAATCCGTGCAGGACAACCACACGAGTTGCATTTTTGGCTCGCACGGCCTAAGGTGCCTTGTGCCTCGTTCTATGCGCTTGCGATATGTTATAATGAAATTAGGAAAAGTTTGGGTTTTGTTTGACATTTTATAATTTACGGTTGTGGATCTTTCAGAGATTTGGTATTTTATTATTGTGGGTTTATGGTATAGCTATACGCAGTACATCCTTCCCTTTTTGGGAAAAAAATTTTTGATTTTTAATTAAAAGTTCGCAATGTGTCCGAATGTGGTGTTATATTATATGAAAAAGTAAAACATGCTAGCAATTCATCCCAATTATCATCCTTGCAAACAACTAAAAGATACTTATTTAGAACTCTAAGGTTTGTTTCTATTGCACCCATAATTTCATGATGGAAAGGTGTTGATGTGATTTATTTTGAAAATATTAAATATCTTTGCAAATAGAGTTTACTGATTCTGTTCCAATGCCTGTTTTTATGATAGCATATTTCATATTTCAGAATGATATGCTCCACTAAAATTTTAGCAAAGCTTTTGCCTTCTTTGTTTTCCATCGAGAATGCTTCAACGTATTTCATTAATTGGGATTGAGATGTTAATATGTATATGTATAATATCGCGGTCCTGCGGTGTCCATTTTAATTGTTTCAAAACTTGTACTAGGAGTATCTGTTATCACTAAATGCTCTTTTGTATGTTTAACGAATTTGTTGAGCTTACATTGTTCACAATTGTTAACCCTTAACGGCCACACGGGGTAACTAGTTACCCCAGGCTTAGAAACGGTGAAATTAAAGGTCTAAAACCTTTGAAATTAATACTTAGTTTTTAGAGTGCCATATATAAATTGACGTACAACAATCATTGGAAATGTTGAAGAACACTTAAAACACCCGATGTTTTCTACAAACTAGGTTTTTCAATGAGTAGTTACCCCATGTGGCCGCTATGTGGTCAGAATGAGGTGTGGCCGTTATATAATATTTCACCATTTTGTTTAGATTTTTCCATCAGTTTCGTTGGTTGATTTTCGTGATCGTTCTTTTGATTCCTGTATGTTTTCCGATGTGTGGTGTGTTCTTGAATTATTTCTTGTTGCCTCTCTTTATTGCATATTCTCTCAGGCGGTGTATATAGCATTATTTTTAAATGATCTTTTATTAGTTTTCTTTGAACTTTATTGAATTTTTCTTTGAATTCCTCTATGTTAATGCGCTTAAATAACTTTTCCTTATTTATTTATGACAAATTCATCAACAATCTGATTACTATACAATAAAAACTTTAATGGAAATTTACATCGAAAAATATAAACTTTAACGAACCAGATTCTTTATCTGGCCTCTCGAAATATGAAAATCAATATTAGGGAAACGTAAATTAAAGGAACTTGACATCGAAGCTCATTATAGCCATAATTGGTGCGATGATGTGTTAAGTGGAAGAAGTCGTGATTCCTCAAAGACCGCGGGTATGGAAATATTAAGTAGAGCCAAAAGTTCGGCCGAATTAATAACACCGTTCAAACAGTCGAAAACCAAGACAGCTCCGGAATTATTTCGTCTACTCTCCAAAGTGTTCAGCGAGATAAGCTTGAGTCTGTCAGAATAAGGAGGTAATATGAGACTATTTTCCCAAGGCAGACCACGGAGGGGCGAAATGCAAAAATCTACGTTGGACAGCCTCAATTCTGTTAATCTCTTTTGCGTAGAAAGGAGACCAAACGGCACTAGCATATTCAAGTATGGGTCTCACGAAAGAGCAATATAGTAGACGAGAGATATATGGATCGTCAAACTCCTTAGACCACCTTTTCACGAATCCCAAGGTTGCATTAGCCTTATTTATTATGGTATTTATGTGGTCTTCATAAGAAAAAACGCGAATTGAGTGTAATCCCTAAGTCACGCACTTTGTCAAGTCGTCTGAGGGGATGCCCATCGATCTTGAAATTAAAAAGCAGAGGGCTTTTTTTGCGTGGAAAAGACATACAAGTACATTTATTGATATTAAGAGGAAGAAGGTTAATAGAACACCATTTATGAAAGGCATCAAGATCCGAGTTCAAAGTTTCGCAGTCATGATCATTAGATATTAAGCGAAAAATTTTCGCGTCGTCAGCATAGCAGAGAATTCTCGAGTGGGTTGGGATGAAGGATACATCATTGATGTATATTGTGAACAACAGTGGACTACCTTGGGGTACACCTGATGTATTCTCAATATAATCGGAAAGGAATTCACGGAAATGGACACATTGAGTACACTCAGACAAATACGAGAAAATCCAATCAACAAAACGATTTGGTAAGCCGAAAACAGACAATTTATGAACAAGAATATTATGATTAATCCTGTCGAATGCCTTGCTGAAGTCGGTGAAAATACAATCCACTTGCTTGCCCGATTCAATGGCAGAAATGCAATAATTCGAGAACTCCAAAAGATTAGTAGTGGTTGACTTTCCCTTGATGAACCCATGTTGAAAGGGCATTAGAAAAGGCTTGCAGTGGAAATAAAGTACATCACAGACGAGGGCTTCGAAGAGTTTAGCTATACAACTCAAATTGGCAACAGGATGATAATTTGAGATGTCGCTCTTGTTACCTTTCTTGTGCAAGGGAGTGATCATCGAACGCTTCCAAGTCATAGGAAAAACACCAGTACGAAGAGATAAATTAAATAAATAACAAAGAATGGGGACAATAGTAGAATCACATCTTTTCAAAACACAAAATGGGATTCCATCAGGGCCACTCGAGAAATTGTCAATTAATCTATGAAATGATTGTAAATGGTGATCTCGTCAAATACAAGGTGCTTAAGCACGAGAGATGTCGGCGGAAGCTTCGTCAGATGGGAGAAATCCTTAGAATTAATATCACAGTTGGTATCACAGAATGCAGTCTTAAAGAAGTCTGCAAAAAGATTAGAAACTACTTTAGGGTCATTACTACTAGTAGATCTATAGAAGAGAGAAAGAAGATGGATAACCGTCAGATTTACGCTTAGAGTTGACGAACTTCCAGAACCGTGTCGGACAATCACGAAGGGAAGATTTTAAATTCTCAATATAAGCGCAGTAAGACTCATTGGCAGCATTTACGAATTGATCCCGCATTTCAGAATAAGCGAGAAAATCGGAATCACTCCTAGAGAAGCAGAACCTCTTCCAGGCTTTAGTTTTTTTATTTTTCAAATATTTCACCTGACTATTCAGCCAAGACTGACAATGACTCGAAAGACTCATCTTTTTAATTGGGATACAATCAGCAAAACTACGCGAGATAATATTATAAAATGAATTGACAGCCTTATTAATGTCACGTTCCTGTGGACGCTATCCCAGTCACAGTTTAATAGCCAATTATTTAATTTCAATAAGTCTGCCTTTTTAAAGTTATAGCAATAGTTAGTATGGAGCGACGACTCAACAAGCACAGGATCGAATGAAAATGTCAAAATAAGAGCCGGGTGATGATTCGACTCGGGCAGTAAAGGTGCAGTGCAACGACGAACCGTTGTTCCAGCAGGATCCGAGGAAAATATCAGATCCAGATATCTGTTGTAATCATTAGCAACGGCATTACACTGTGTCAAACCAGAGGACGCAATATTGTCAAGGAATGACGACATGTACGAATTAACCGTCGTAACGGATGGAAGCAAGATGCCGTCCTCAGCCTCACTCCAACTAACAGAGGGTAGATTGAAGTCGCCCACCAGGAGTAACTCGTCGGAAAAAGATGTATCACGCGTGAGTTCGTCGAGAAATGTTGCCAGCCACTCGTATGAAGCCGAGGGTGAATTCGGAGGGATGTAGACCGTTGGAACAAATATAGATTTGTGTGGAAAACGCAAGACAATACACAATAGCTCAATATACTCAAAACGCGACGTATCCAACCGCTCGCAAGCTATGTTCCGGCCAACAGCGCACAAAACGCATCCACCAACAGGAGCATCCAATTCGGAGTGGCGGTCACGCCGAAAGACAATGAAGTCCGGGCTGAAGAGCTCAGTATCATTAATCACTTCATGAAGCCAGGTCTCGGTCAAGCAGACCACGTCAAAACAGGAACCAGTCATACCAACAGGCGAGTCGTTTTCGAGCGAAGTCCAGTCACGTTGGCATAGTAGAGGGATAAATTTATTATTAGTTTTTTGAGCTCCGTGGTGAGATGGGACGTTCCTTATGCGTAAACTCTCGCACAAGGCACCCAGACGGCCAAATATTAGACGATACAATAGAATCGAATAAGTCCTCCGGTGCGAGAATTTTAAGGGATGCATTAAATGATCGACGCCTGTGAGCAGAGTTCAGCTGCATGCAGTCCAATGTGCCACGTGAGATCCACAAGCGCGAAGAAATCAACCGAATCACTTCATCTTCAGAGGTCTCCGGATGAAGGCGCGAGACGAAGATAGGTCGTGGACGTGTCGCGGGCGTCAAGGTAATAACATCCGCAGTACATGGAGCCGTCGCAGGAACTGTGAGAGACTCCGTCATGGAAGCCGGTCGAGAAATCCGCTGACGATCGCTCTGAGTTGTTTTCTTGCGATGACGTTGGACAGGCCGGACCGCAGGAATAGCATTCTCATTTAAAGCTCCCTCCTTGGATGATGGCCGAGCTAAGACGTCCAAGCAGGCCGGGAGAGGCTGCACCTCTAAGGGAACCACTTTGCCAGTAGTTGAAGAAGTCTGCGTCATGTCAGGAACTGTAGAAGCCTGCATACCAGTAGCGTGGCGAGACAACAAGAGATCTGACGTCCGACTCTAACCAGCTCTGAGCCCTTAGCAGTAGAAGAGTGACAAGCCCCAATGTCAGATTTATAATACCGCGCCGAATGTCGTCAAGAGCGGGCAAAACGGGGTCATCTTATTGATTTTGGTTTTTTCTCCCTTAAGTAGTTGGATGTACTTTCTCCTATCTACCATCTAATATTATCAAATCTACGATTCATCTATACGAAATGGGTCCCCTAACCAAAACAGTTCTCATAATTCACTAGTCGTCTGAATAAATTAATAAAATGAGCAAACAAAATGTTAGAACCGAACCTTTGTACTCCTGACATTTACGGGGGCCGATACATTGAAAATGTGTTTTTTTAAAGAATTTTTTTGATAGGGAAGGAATAAGCGGATCAAGTTAGTTTTTTTTATTAGTTTACCACAAGAGCTTGTACATTAGAAAACATTTTTTTTCGTGTGCCGGCGTCTCAAAATGGTGGCGAAGCCCGTGACTCAAAAGCCCCCTCTTATTTCAGTCGCTGCGTTCTCCCGGCGGTAGTATTGGTCGGAAACGAAGCAGGATGAAAAAATTGTTAAAAAACAGTTGTGACTTCAATGTGAACCTAACTTTGAGACAAACAAATTCTTTTTCCCCAAATGCGACTTGAATGAAAATTTTGCTTGTTTTTTTGGCTGAATTCGCAACCTCTATGGTCGGGGATTCGCGAAATCGGCTATGGATTTAGGTTCATCCAGTAGACAAGGGTCTTTTGAAACTACAGTAAAATTTTCAGCGTGATTGAACCTTTTTTAATAAAGTTATCGTGCAGCGAGTAGTCGAAAATGTCGTTTCGAGGAATTTGAGTTCAAAGTTTGGGAAAGTGAAAAGGCGAGTTCTCTACTTACATATTAGTCGGCTATGCCTGCGCCGTAGAGTTATCCTTCGTCTTGTTCAAGCAGCTGATTTTCGGCAAAAGTTTTTTGTTTCCGAACCGTTCTTGCTTCTTTTGAATCGAGAAATGTGTGCCGGTCTGCGCTGAGCGGGGCGGTCCGGAGACGGAGCGATGGACAGGTGCTCACACCCGCGCTACCTGACATCGCCGCTTCTATGTGAGATTCCATGAGACCAGATTTAGATATTGAGAAACGCCCTTAGACACGCGTTCTCAACACCTTATAGAATATATTCCCGACGAAAAAAAAAAATTAAATTTTTTTTGATTTTACATGTATCGGCCCCCTTAAGAGAAGGAAAATTGAACATTTTGAGGTCCCAATTACTCAGTGTGCATTCGAAGATTGAATTTTATTATTATATACTTCATTCAATTAATTATTTTTTCCAGGGGCTTAGCTACACAGCTTGTTCGTCAAATTCCAAACACTGCTATAATGATGGCCACTTACGAGGCTGTGGTTTATGTGTTAACCCGCCACTTTAATAGTGATTTCTATGACGCTTCATAAGTGGAAAATGTCGAGAAGGAACTTACCACCACCGCCATTACAAAATGAATCCCTGCTGGATATATGCAACGCACGAAAATCAGACACTTTGACGACTCTTTCAAAATTGCTTGAACTTCAAAAAGTGAAACAAGTGTAAAGAAAATAATATATTTTTTTCAAAATCAATACTAGTTGATCATTTGTGATCTTAGATCTATAGAGTTTATAGATCTGCCTCTGTAATATAGACTTACGTACTATAAACACTATAATTTCAGAGTGTTTGTTTTTTAATTTAAAGCTGCGATTTTAAGTTTTACAATTTTCTCATCCGATCTAATTTATACACAAATTTGTCTAAGTAAACAAACTGAATCAAGGATCTTTAAGAATTGAAATTTAAAACGAAATGAAAAGGCTGCTGTTATATGTAATATGTTTGTAAATAGTAGTTAAATATTTTATTAGTAAGAAGAATATTTTTGTTAAACCTTTATTACATTCTGCAATTAAAGGGTATTATGCATAAAATACAACGAGCATTTTTATCTAATGTGCCTTGAAGTTTTAATACTGAAAATATGTATATGGGGAAGAAAACCATTTAAAGATTTTCTGGAAAACCCGCCGGTGAGACAGCCAAAATCGAACGCGGTTCCTGGATAATGGGGCCCCGATTTGTGCTGGGTCAATCACATGCACCCACACTCGCGAGAATCTCCGCAAATAATTAATAAAAATGATTAAAAAAAAATTAACCTACTACTAACAGCTTAAAAAGACTGCTCGACAACGGTTAGAATTAAAATATTTTCAGTTTTTAACTTTGAAGCGCTTTATTTGATAAATATTTATGGAACTTATTCTGTGTTGAGTTGAGCTGAGTTCACCTGTGCAACACAGCGCAACACAGAGCAACACAGCGGCAATACAAAGCAACACAGAGCAACACAACGCAACCGCAACAGTATTACTTTAGAGTCTATCTCCAAGTCTAAAAGTAGCTTGATAATAATATCAATCCCGAAGACTAGGGCAAACATATTTAAACGCCGAAAATACAGAAATATACAGGGTTACAGGGAAAGTCGTACTGAATATTAAGGGACGTTATTATTCAGGTCATTGCTGATGGATTTGATTCTGTAATATGGTGTCCAAACTTAACCGTTATGGAGATATTGAATTTGACTTTTTTTAAATGTCGATTTTAATATTTAAATGTTAATAACTAAGTGATAATTACTTCGAATAATTTTCTTTAATTTTTTTCTGAAACTACATTCAAAGACGAAAATAATGTTATCCCACTTTTTATTAATATCGATATTTAATATATTAATTGAAAATTTTTTTGCCTACAAATTTAAAAAATCGAGTAGTCAATAACGGTTTGGAACAAAAGGCTGAGAATTGGTGTGTAAGTTGCTTTTAATACGTACTAAAACATATCAATGAGCGAAATCGAAGAGGGCCGGGTCAAAATATCGTTGATTTGGCATGGAATACCCCATATGTAGCAGTGTCATCTGCAAAAATTGAGGAGTGACAATTTTCCAAATTAGGAAAAAAAAAGCCTGCAGTAAATATGGTGTACAATATTGGGCCCAGCGCAGATCTTTGGGGAACACCCGCTTTTATTTCAAGGGACTTAGATATTTCAAGACCACCATCATTCCAAACAGAGTCGAAAGCAGCTTGGACATCTAAAAGCACAACTCCTATTGATCAGTGGGTAGAAGGATCGTCTCGGGACTTGTTAGGTTTTGAAATTGGCATTACTTTAGCTATTTCCCATCTATCCGGAAAGTATGACAATTTTAGAAAAGAGTTGATAATATGAGTCAAATATACCAGCCCTGTTCGCGGACGGTTTTTTAAGCAAGAATTACGAATTCCATCTAATCCTGCACATTTTTTAGGCTGTAGGCGCCTAATAAGACTTTAGATATCTCTTGGCCGAATATATGTAAGTTTCCTTGTCTAACGTTGTCATATCCGAAGTTAAATTAAATTATTAACCAACTGGGAAACACTAGAAATGGTGAGTGAATCGCTAAGGACACATTGGAAGTTTTCAGGTGGTTTTCGTTTTAACACTTATATTTGGAACAACAAAATCAACTCCATCATTGAAAAGATCGGTAAAGTGTTCTACCATATTATCAATTTACTCCGTGCACTCGATTTCATTTAATGGGAAATATTTAAGACTTAATGCAACCTGTGGTGAATGAAACTAGAAAAACGTGTCCAATCAGCTCTGTTGAAGACATAAATTTTTGTATTAGGAATAACAGGGTCCACGCAGAAATTTATTTGAAAGCAGCTTGGACATCTAAAAGCACAACTCCTATTGATCGGTGGATAGAAGATCGTCTCGGGACTCGTTAGGTTTTGGAATTGGCATTACTTTAGCTATTTCCCATCTATCCGGCAAGTATGACAATTTTAGAAAAGAGTTGATAATATGAGTCAAATATACCAGCCCTGTTCGCGGACGGTTTTTTAAGCAAGAATTACGAATCGAAGAGGGCCGGGTTAAAATATCGTTGATTTGGCATGGAATACCCCATATCTAGCAGTGTCATCTGCAAAAATTGAGGAGTGACAATTTTCCAAATTAGGAAAAAAAAAGCCTGCAGTAAATATGGTGTACAATATTGGGTCCAGCGCAGATCTTTGGGGAACACCCGCTTTTATTTCAAGGGACTTAGACATTTCAAGACCACCATCATTCCAAGCAGAGTCGAAAGCAACTTGGACATCTAAAAGCACAACTCCAATTGATCAGTGGGTAGAAGGATCGTCTCGGGACTTGATAGGTTTTGAAATTGGCATTACTTTAGCTATTTCCCATCTATCCGGAAACTAATTTCATTATTATATAGGAAAGCAGAAGGCATTTGATTAGAATAATACATGCCAGAATTTATTTGTTAAAGAGCGTACGTGAAATATTAAATACAATATTACATTTTTTTGGAATTTCTCTAATGCAAACAATGTGAAATGAATATTTCAGAGACATTGACATTCAGAAGGCTAAAGGGTGGTAATTTTGTGTGACATGTGTGCCAAACAGCATAATGTATTTTTTTAAACTGGAAATAAAATATTTTACTTGACCTTTTTCGTTTTTATTTCTTCGGTCAAATGCCGTGTACTAAGCTCTTCTTCACTATACCCAAAGCTGTTCCTTTTTAGGCTTGCATGTCCGCTTAAAACTTAGAACTCTTGGTTTGTACCTATAATTTAAATTAAATAAACTTAATTTAATATTCGGGCATATTCCAGAATCCGTCGGAGAGGTTACGAACAGAATTTTATCTACAAAAATGAGTAAATCTAAAATTACTGCCATTACTGTATCTCTTCAACGGCAATACCAAATTCCTGTAAGATTGGGTCCAATATGGATCGAATTTTTCCTAGGTACAACACGTCCAGACTATACGAATTTATACGTAGAATAGCTTTTGCGAAATTTTAAATAAATCTGTATTTTACAAAAAATTCAATTCTAATGAACTCCGAAATGCTTTATCTCAAAATTGGAACTTATTACAGTTAATGTTAGTACGTTACAAGCTTTTAATTTGTGGCGACCCACTCAACATCACCAACAGATGTCGCTGAGCCATACGCATCCAACTTCAGGCATAACTCCACCCAACTTCACTCAAGTCTTGTACGTCATGAAGTGAGTTCGCTGTGTACAAATTGTCTACTCAAAAAGCAAACATATAATTTATCCGTGACTGGAGATTTTAGTTTTTCGTTGAGGTGCAGAGAATTTCTGAACTACTTGAAGTACTGTTTTGCCAGCACATATTACGGGGAGTTGGATTGTTGTAATATATCAAGCACGCTAAAGGAAAAGATCGAGCAAATGAAAAATTGTAACCGGGACTGGATTTATTCGAGGCAATAGATGTTATTTGTATCTTGATAGATTTTCAGCTTAGTTACATTTCATGAACTATTTCAAGAGCGCATGATAAATAGCGGTCAAATTAAGCAATTATATTAGTTTTGGATCCTGTGAGTAAAAAAGAGATCTCAGTCACATATTCTGAGTATAAGAAGTAAGATAAATCTGTTTGGAAATTTTTAATTGAGCTTACATTCTATAGATTTCGAACATCCGATATGCAGCTTATGCAGAAGTACGGAATACACGACCCGAACTTGTTTCGCAGTTTAATAATCGAACTTGGACGGGCTGCGATTATCAGATTATGATTGATTTGTTAGAAGTTAAAGCAACAAGCCCAATACTAATAAAGCGGACTGGATATGGGAGTACAAGAGGTTCAATAGATTATCTTTAAATAACAAGTTTATTATGTATGAAAAGGCGCTTCTTTCATATTGCAGAATTACTCGCGTGTTGAGCACATTTTGAAGTATTTTGAGACAGGCGTTAGGGTCGGTAAATACCCATCCCTCCCTAGTTTGGACCAAATTGACTTTGCTGCGTTGAAGGAAGAAGTAAGTCCGTTATTATGTAAAATCCTATATTATTCACAGACTTTAGGATGAGTGGCAACTGTTGTTTAATTACATCCTGCCGTTTCCACACTTACTGGAAAGATATTTGCTTGATATTGAAACTGGAAAATGTTCAGTTCATTTAATATGTCTATTTCTTAATGGATTAATTGCCCTCCAGTACCTATTATAGGTACCTAATTGCATTATTATATAGGAAAGCAGAAGGCATTTGATTAGAATAATTCATGCCAGAATTTATTTGTTAAAGACCGTACGTGAAATATTAAATACAATATTAATTTTTTTGGGATTTCTCTAATGCAAACAATGTGAAATGAATATTTCAGAGACATTAACATTCAGAAAGGTAAAGGGTGGTAATTTTGTGTGACATGTGTGCCAAACAGCATAATGTATTTTTTAAACTGGAAATAAAATATTTTACTTGACCTTTTTCCTTTTTATTTCTTCGGCCAAATGCCGTGTACTAAGCTCTTCTTCACTATACCCAAAGCTGTTCCTTTTTAGGCTTGCATGTCCGCTTAAAACTTAGAACTCTTGGTTTGTACCTATAATTTAAATTAAATAAACTTAATTTAATATTCGGGCATATTCCAGAATCCGTCGGAGAGGTTACGAACAGAATTTTCTCTACAAAAATAAGTAAATCTAAAATTACTGCCATTACTGTATCTCTTCAACGATGTATTTGCTTGATATTGAAACTGGAAAATATTCAGTTCATTTAATATGTCTATTTCTTAATGGATTAATTGCCCTCTTCAGTACCTATCATAGGTACCTAATTTTATTATTATATAGGAAAGCAGAAGGCATTTGATTACAATAATTCATGCCAGAATTTATTTGTTAAAGGCCGTACGTTGAATATTAAATACAATATTAAATTTTTTTGAAATTTCTCTAATGCAAACAATGTGAAAGGAATATTTCAGAGAAATTAACATTCAGAAGGGTAAAGGGTGGTAATTTTGTGTGACATTTGTGCAAAACAGAATAATGTATTTTTTTAAACTGGAAATAAAATATTTTACTAGAGCTTTTTCGTTTTTATTTCTTCGGCCAAATGCCGTGTACTAAGCTCTTCTTCACTATACCCAAAGCTGTTCCTTTTTAGGCTTGCATGTCCGCTGAAAACTTAGAACTCTTGGTTTGTAGCTATAATTTAAATTAAATAAACTTAATTTAATATTCGGGCATATTACAGAATCCGTCGGAGAGGTTACGAACAGAATTTTCTCTACAAAAATGAGTAAATCTAAAATTACTGCCATTACTGTATCTCTTCAACGGCAATACCAAATTCCTGTAAGATTGGGTCCAATATGGAAGTCGAATTTTTCCTAGGCACAACCATAGAAATACAAACTAAGCACGGAACGGGTGTATCGTGTATGAACCCTGTACATGAGCGACCACCTAATGGGACCTACCTAGAGGAGAACAGCAACAGTGTGTATGAGAGAAGCTGAATAAAACACCTGATTGAAGTGTCAAATTTAATCTGTGCTACTTCGAAATTTGAGTGGATTAAACCGGAAAAGTGCAAGTTTTCGAGTGTATATTTATAATTGTGGCAACAGCCCGCGAAAATTATATAAAGAACTATTTTACGCGTTGTTTAAGTGCTGTTAGCAGTGCGAAAAAACTAAATTGCAAGAGAATTTACGATATGAAGTGCTCTGTGGTGGGTAGTCGCAACAACACGCAATTTCCGCGTGGTAAATCGTTTTTAAGGTGAGTGGATGGATAGAAATGCATGATAAACATTCTATTTCATCAAACCGCATTAAAAGGAGTTACATTAACTTCAGAAAATTAAGAAAATGGCCTTATTTTTAATTTCGCTGGTTTTGTTTACCTCCCACAAATGCATTAGGACAAGCGGTGAATGGCAGCGTGTAAATAGATGTTAAGGGGGGCACAGACATTATGGAAGGAACTTCGGAAAATTTTGAATTGTAAGCCCCCTTCTGACAATGTCTTCATCTTTACGCCTGTACTGCGTGACTACTACGAACACAGCCAATTCTAACACATCAGGAAATGTGGTACGCTAAATCTGGCTTGCAGCCGTTCCGTGCTTAGTTCATATTTCCATGGGCACAACACGTCCAGGCTATACGAATTTATACGTAGAATAGCTTTTACGAAATTTTAAATAAATCTGTATTTTACAAAAAAATCAATTCTAATGAACTCCGAAATGCTTTATCTCAAAATTGGAACTTATTACAGTTAATGTTAGTACGTTACAAACTTTTAATTTGTGGCGACCCATTCAACATTACCAACAGATGTCGCTGAGCCATACGCATCCAACTTCAGGCATAACTCCACCCAACTTCACTCAAGTCTTGTACGTCATTAAGTGAGTTCGCTGTGTACAAATTGTCTACTCAAAAAGCAAACATATAATTTATCCGTGACTGGAGATTTTAGTTTTTCGTTGAGGTGCAGAGAATTTCTGAACTACTTGAAGTACTGTTTTTCCAGCACATATTACGGGGAGCTGGATTGTTGTAATATATCAAGCACGCTAAAGGAAAAGATCGAGCAAATGAAAAATTGTAACCGGGACTGGATTTATTCGAGGCAATAGATGTTATTTGTATCTTGATAGATTTTCAGCTTAGTTACATTTCATGAACTATTTCAAGAGCGCATGATAAATAGCGGTAAAATTAAGCAATTATATTAGTTTTGGATCCTGTGAGTAAAAAAGAGATCTCAGTCACATATTCTGAGTATAAGAAGTAAGATAAATCTGTTTGGAAATTTTTAATTGAGCTTACATTCTATAGATTGCGAACATCCGATATGCAACTTATGCAGAAGTACGGAATACACGACCCGAACTTGTTTCGCAGTTTAATAATCGAACTTGGACGGGCTGCGATTATCAGATTATGATTGATTTGTTAGAAGTTAAAGCAACAAGCCCAATACTAATAAAGCGGACTGGATATGGGAGTACAAGAGGTTCAATAGATTATCTTTAAATAACAAGTTTATTATGTATGAAAAGGCGCTTCTTTCATATTGCAGAATTACTCGCGTGTTGAGCACATTTTGAAGTATTTTGAGACAGGCGTTAGGGTCGGTAAATACCCATCCCTCCCTAGTTTGGACCAAATTGACTTTGCTGCGTTGAAGGAAGAAGTAAGTCTGTTATTATGTAAAATCCTAAATTATTCACAGACTTTAGGATGAGTGGCAACTGTTGTTTAATTACATCCTGCCGTTTCCACACTTACTGGAAAGATATTTGCTTGATATTGAAACTGGAAAATGTTCAGTTCATTTAATGTCTATTTCTTAATGGATTAATTGCGCTCTTCAGTACCTATTATAGGTACCTAATTGCATTATTATATAGGAAAGCAGAAGGCATTTGATTAGAATAATTCATGCCAGAATTTATTTGTTAAAGACCGTACGTGAAATATTAAATACATTATTACATTTTTTTGGGATTTCTCTAATGCAAACAATGTGAAATGAATATTTCAGAGACATTGACATTCAGAAGGGTAAAGGGTGGTAATTTTGTGTGACATGTGTGCCAAACAGCATAATGTATTTTTTAAACTGGAAATAAAATATTTTACTTGACCTTTTTCCTTTTTATTTCTTCGGCCAAATGCCGTGTACGAGCCCTTTTGTTAATGCACTAAGCTCTTCTTCACTATACCCAAAGCTGTTCCTTTTTAGGCTTGCATGTCCGCTTAAAACTTAGAACTCTTGGTTTGTAACTATAATTTAAATTAAATAAACTTAATTTAATATTCGGGCATATTCCAGAATCCGTCGGAGAGGTTACGAACAGAATTTTCTCTACAAAAATAAGTAAATCTAAAATTACTGCCATTACTGTATCTCTTCAACGATGTATTTGCTTGATATTGAAACTGGAAAATGTTCAGTTCATTTAATATGTCTATTTCTTAATGGATTAATTGCCCTCTTCAGTACCTATCATAGGTACCTAATTTTATTATTATATAGGAAAGCAGAAGGCATTTGATTACAATAATTCATGCCAGAATTTATTTGTTAAAGGCCGTACGTTGAATATTAAATACAATATTACATTTTTTTGAAATTTCTCTAATGCAAACAATGTGAAAGGAATATTTCAGAGAAATTAACATTCAGAAGGGTAAAGGGTGGTAATTTTGTGTGATATTTGTGCAAAACAGCATAATGTATTTTTTTAAACTGGAAATAAAATATTTTACTAGAGCTTTTTCGTTTTTATTTCTTCGGCCAAATGCCGTGTACTAAGCTCTTCTTCACTATACCCAAAGCTGTTCCTTTTTAGGCTTGCATGTCCGCTGAAAACTTAGAACTCTTGGTTTGTAGCTATAATTTAAATTAAATAAACTTAATTTAATATTCGGGCATATTCCAGAATCCGTCGGAGAGGTTACGAACAGAATTTTCTCTACAAAAATGAGTAAATCTAAAATTACTGCCATTACTGTATCTCTTCAACGGCAATACCAAATTCCTGTAAGATTGGGTCCAATATGGGAGTCGAATTTTTCCTAGGTACAACACGTCCAGGCTATACGAATTTATACGTAAAATAGCTTTTGCGAAATTTTAAATAAATCTGTATTTTACAAAAAATTCAATTCTAATGAACTCCGAAATGCTTTATCTCAAAATTGGAACTTATTACAGTTAATGTTAGTACGTTACAAACTTTTAATTTGTGGCGACCCATTCAACATGACCAACAGATGTCGCTGAGCCATACGCATCCAACTTAAGGCATAACTCCACCCAACTTCACTCAAGTCTTGTACGTCATTAAGTGAGTTCGCTGTGTACAAATTGTCGGAACATGTAGGGATCAGCTGTGTTGGTCCGTTCGCTTTGATGTTTTGCAGGTGGCTTCCTATAGGCCTCAAACTAAGGCATGTTAATTATTTAGGGCGGCTGGGCCCTAGTTTGCGAAATATTCAACTTTTAATTTTGACGAAACGTCAAAATCAAAAGTTGCATATTTCGGATAATTCTTCCACTTTCACTGGAATTACAGGTAGCCACCTGCAATTACACTCCCTATTACCCACTTTTTTTCAATTCACTGCACTCTAAACCCTGGAAAAAAAATAATATTAATGAAATATTAAATTGGAAACTCTTACCTGTCAAGTCTGTCCATTGTTTATATTTTATATGATCTTTTCTTACATTGCAGGTGGCACCCCTGCAATTTGCAGATGGCTCCCTCTGGAATTTCACTAGTCCCTTTTAGATTTGTTAAGAAACATTTTTATTCAAGAATTTCATTATTATTGTTAAATATTTGCAAAATACATATTATATTATTTACCTTTTACAAAATGTCTATTACAACTTGCGTTCTTTTGAAAAATATCTACTGACTGATACAACGCAAGTTGTAATAAACAATTTGTAAAAGGTAAATACTCAGTCAGTAGATATTTTTCAAAAGAACGCAAGTTGTAATAAACAATTTGTAAAAGGTAAATAATATAATATGTATTTTGCAAATATTTAACAATAATAATGAAATTCTTGAATAAAAATGTTTCTTAACAAATCTAAAAGGGACTAGTGAAATTCCAGAGGGAGCCATTTGCAAATTGCAGGGGTGCCACCTGCAATGTAAGAAAAGAACATATAAAATATAAACAATGGACAGACTTGACAGGTAAGAGTTTCCAATTTAATATTTCATTAATATTATTTTTTTTCCAGGGTTTAGAGTGCAGTGAATTGAAAAAAAGTGGGTAATAGGGAGTGTAATTGCAGGTGGCTACCTGTAATTCTAGTGAAAGTGGAAGAATTATCCGAAATATGCAACTTTTGATTTTGACGTTTCGTCAAAATTAAAAGTTGAATATTACGCAAACTAGGGCCCAGCCGCCCTAAATAATTATCATGCCTTAGTTTGAGGCCTATAGGAAGCCACCTGCAAAATTTCAAAGCGAACGGACCAACACAGCTGATCCCTACATAAGCCAAATTGTCTACTCAAAAAGCAAACATATAATTTATCCGTGACTGGAGATTTTAGTTTTTCGTTGAGGTGCAGAGAATTTCTGAACTACTAGAAGTACTGTTTTGCCAGCACATATTACGGGGAGTTGGATTGTTGTAATATATCAAGCACGCTAAAGGAAAAGATCGAGCAAATGAAAAATTGTAACCGGGACTGGATTTATTCGAGGCAATAGATGTTATTTGTATCTTGATAGATTTTCAGCTTAGTTACATTTCATGAACTATTTCAAGAGCGCATGATAAATAGCGGTCAAATTAAGCAATTATATTAGTTTTGGATCCTGTGAGTAAAAAAGAGATCTCAGTCACATATTCTGAGTATAAGAAGTAAGATAAATCTGTTTGGAAATTTTTAATTGAGCTTACATTCTATAGATTGCGAACATCCGATATGCAGCTTATGCAGAAGTACGGAATACACGACCCGAACTTGTTTCGCAGTTTAATAATCGAACTTGGACGGGCTGCGATTATCAGATTATCTTTGATTTGTTAGAAGTTAAAGCAACAAGCCCAATACTAATAAAGCGGACTGGATATGGGAGTACAAGAGGTTCAATAGATTATCTTTAAATAACAAGTTTATTATGTATGAAAAGGCGCTTCTTTCATATTGTAGAATTACTCGCGTGTTGAGCACATTTTGAAGTATTTTGAGACAGGCGTTAGGGTCGGTAAATACCCATCCCTCCCTAGTTTGGACCAAATTGACTTTGCTGCGTTTAAGGAAGCAGTAAGTCCGTTATTATGTAAAATCCTAAATTATTCACAGACTTTAGGATGAGTGGCAACTGTTGTTTAATTACATCCTGCCGTTTCCACACTTACTGGAAAGATATTTGCTTGATATTGAAACTGGAATATGTTCAGTTCATTTAATGTCTATTTCTTAATGGATTAATTGCGCTCTTCAGTACCTATTATAGGTACCTAATTGCATTATTATATAGGAAAGCAGAAGGCATTTGATTAGAATAATTCATGCCAGAATTTATTTGTTAAAGACCGTACGTGAAATATTAAATACATTATTACATTTTTTTGGGATTTCTCTAATGCAAACAATGTGAAATGAATATTTCAGAGACATTGACATTCAGAAGGGTAAAGGGTGGTAATTTTGTGTGACATGTGTGCCAAACAGCATAATGTATTTTTTAAACTGGAAATAAAATATTTTACTTGACCTTTTTCCTTTTTATTTCTTCGGCCAAATGCCGTGTACGAGCCCTTTTGTTAATGCACTAAGCTCTTCTTCACTATACCCAAAGCTGTTCCTTTTTAGGCTTGCATGTCCGCTTAAAACTTAGAACTCTTGGTTTGTAACTATAATTTAAATTAAATAAACTTAATTTAATATTCGGGCATATTCCAGAATCCGTCGGAGAGGTTACGAACAGAATTTTCTCTACAAAAATAAGTAAATCTAAAATTACTGCCATTACTGTATCTCTTCAACGATGTATTTGCTTGATATTGAAACTGGAAAATGTTCAGTTCATTTAATATGTCTATTTCTTAATGGATTAATTGCCCTCTTCAGTACCTATCATAGGTACCTAATTTTATTATTATATAGGAAAGCAGAAGGCATTTGATTACAATAATTCATGCCAGAATTTATTTGTTAAAGGCCGTACGTTGAATATTAAATACAATATTAAATTTTTTTGAAATTTCTCTAATGCAAACAATGTGAAAGGAATATTTCAGAGAAATTAACATTCAGAAGGGTAAAGGGTGGTAATTTTGTGTGACATTTGTGCAAAACAGAATAATGTATTTTTTTAAACTGGAAATAAAATATTTTACTAGAGCTTTTTCGTTTTTATTTCTTCGGCCAAATGCCGTGTACTAAGCTCTTCTTCACTATACCCAAAGCTGTTCCTTTTTAGGCTTGCATGTCCGCTGAAAACTTAGAACTCTTGGTTTGTAGCTATAATTTAAATTAAATAAACTTAATTTAATATTCGGGCATATTACAGAATCCGTCGGAGAGGTTACGAACAGAATTTTCTCTACAAAAATGAGTAAATCTAAAATTACTGCCATTACTGTATCTCTTCAACGGCAATACCAAATTCCTGTAAGATTGGGTCCAATATGGAAGTCGAATTTTTCCTAGGCACAACCATAGAAATACAAACTAAGCACGGAACGGGTGTATCGTGTATGAACCCTGTACATGAGCGACCACCTAATGGGACCTACCTAGAGGAGAACAGCAACAGTGTGTATGAGAGAAGCTGAATAAAACACCTGATTGAAGTGTCAAATTTAATCTGTGCTACTTCGAAATTTGAGTGGATTAAACCGGAAAAGTGCAAGTTTTCGAGTGTATATTTATAATTGTGGCAACAGCCCGCGAAAATTATATAAAGAACTATTTTACGCGTTGTTTAAGTGCTGTTAGCAGTGCGAAAAAACTAAATTGCAAGAGAATTTACGATATGAAGTGCTCTGTGGTGGGTAGTCGCAACAACACGCAATTTCCGCGTGGTAAATCGTTTTTAAGGTGAGTGGATGGATAGAAATGCATGATAAACATTCTATTTCATCAAACCGCATTAAAAGGAGTTACATTAACTTCAGAAAATTAAGAAAATGGCCTTATTTTTAATTTCGCTGGTTTTGTTTACCTCCCACAAATGCATTAGGACAAGCGGTGAATGGCAGCGTGTAAATAGATGTTAAGGGGGGCACAGACATTATGGAAGGAACTTCGGAAAATTTTGAATTGTAAGCCCCCTTCTGACAATGTCTTCATCTTTACGCCTGTACTGCGTGACTACTACGAACACAGCCAATTCTAACACATCAGGAAATGTGGTACGCTAAATCTGGCTTGCAGCCGTTCCGTGCTTAGTTCATATTTCCATGGGCACAACACGTCCAGGCTATACGAATTTATACGTAGAATAGCTTTTACGAAATTTTAAATAAATCTGTATTTTACAAAAAAATCAATTCTAATGAACTCCGAAATGCTTTATCTCAAAATTGGAACTTATTACAGTTAATGTTAGTACGTTACAAACTTTTAATTTGTGGCGACCCATTCAACATTACCAACAGATGTCGCTGAGCCATACGCATCCAACTTCAGGCATAACTCCACCCAACTTCACTCAAGTCTTGTACGTCATTAAGTGAGTTCGCTGTGTACAAATTGTCTACTCAAAAAGCAAACATATAATTTATCCGTGACTGGAGATTTTAGTTTTTCGTTGAGGTGCAGAGAATTTCTGAACTACTTGAAGTACTGTTTTTCCAGCACATATTACGGGGAGCTGGATTGTTGTAATATATCAAGCACGCTAAAGGAAAAGATCGAGCAAATGAAAAATTGTAACCGGGACTGGATTTATTCGAGGCAATAGATGTTATTTGTATCTTGATAGATTTTCAGCTTAGTTACATTTCATGAACTATTTCAAGAGCGCATGATAAATAGCGGTAAAATTAAGCAATTATATTAGTTTTGGATCCTGTGAGTAAAAAAGAGATCTCAGTCACATATTCTGAGTATAAGAAGTAAGATAAATCTGTTTGGAAATTTTTAATTGAGCTTACATTCTATAGATTGCGAACATCCGATATGCAACTTATGCAGAAGTACGGAATACACGACCCGAACTTGTTTCGCAGTTTAATAATCGAACTTGGACGGGCTGCGATTATCAGATTATGATTGATTTGTTAGAAGTTAAAGCAACAAGCCCAATACTAATAAAGCGGACTGGATATGGGAGTACAAGAGGTTCAATAGATTATCTTTAAATAACAAGTTTATTATGTATGAAAAGGCGCTTCTTTCATATTGCAGAATTACTCGCGTGTTGAGCACATTTTGAAGTATTTTGAGACAGGCGTTAGGGTCGGTAAATACCCATCCCTCCCTAGTTTGGACCAAATTGACTTTGCTGCGTTGAAGGAAGAAGTAAGTCTGTTATTATGTAAAATCCTAAATTATTCACAGACTTTAGGATGAGTGGCAACTGTTGTTTAATTACATCCTGCCGTTTCCACACTTACTGGAAAGATATTTGCTTGATATTGAAACTGGAAAATGTTCAGTTCATTTAATGTCTATTTCTTAATGGATTAATTGCGCTCTTCAGTACCTATTATAGGTACCTAATTGCATTATTATATAGGAAAGCAGAAGGCATTTGATTAGAATAATTCATGCCAGAATTTATTTGTTAAAGACCGTACGTGAAATATTAAATACATTATTACATTTTTTTGGGATTTCTCTAATGCAAACAATGTGAAATGAATATTTCAGAGACATTGACATTCAGAAGGGTAAAGGGTGGTAATTTTGTGTGACATGTGTGCCAAACAGCATAATGTATTTTTTAAACTGGAAATAAAATATTTTACTTGACCTTTTTCCTTTTTATTTCTTCGGCCAAATGCCGTGTACGAGCCCTTTTGTTAATGCACTAAGCTCTTCTTCACTATACCCAAAGCTGTTCCTTTTTAGGCTTGCATGTCCGCTTAAAACTTAGAACTCTTGGTTTGTAACTATAATTTAAATTAAATAAACTTAATTTAATATTCGGGCATATTCCAGAATCCGTCGGAGAGGTTACGAACAGAATTTTCTCTACAAAAATAAGTAAATCTAAAATTACTGCCATTACTGTATCTCTTCAACGATGTATTTGCTTGATATTGAAACTGGAAAATGTTCAGTTCATTTAATATGTCTATTTCTTAATGGATTAATTGCCCTCTTCAGTACCTATCATAGGTACCTAATTTTATTATTATATAGGAAAGCAGAAGGCATTTGATTACAATAATTCATGCCAGAATTTATTTGTTAAAGGCCGTACGTTGAATATTAAATACAATATTATATTTTTTTGAAATTTCTCTAATGCAAACAATGTGAAAGGAATATTTCAGAGAAATTAACATTCAGAAGGGTAAAGGGTGGTAATTTTGTGTGATATTTGTGCAAAACAGCATAATGTATTTTTTTAAACTGGAAATAAAATATTTTACTAGAGCTTTTTCGTTTTTATTTCTTCGGCCAAATGCCGTGTACTAAGCTCTTCTTCACTATACCCAAAGCTGTTCCTTTTTAGGCTTGCATGTCCGCTGAAAACTTAGAACTCTTGGTTTGTAGCTATAATTTAAATTAAATAAACTTAATTTAATATTCGGGCATATTCCAGAATCCGTCGGAGAGGTTACGAACAGAATTTTCTCTACAAAAATGAGTAAATCTAAAATTACTGCCATTACTGTATCTCTTCAACGGCAATACCAAATTCCTGTAAGATTGGGTCCAATATGGGAGTCGAATTTTTCCTAGGTACAACACGTCCAGGCTATACGAATTTATACGTAAAATAGCTTTTGCGAAATTTTAAATAAATCTGTATTTTACAAAAAATTCAATTCTAATGAACTCCGAAATGCTTTATCTCAAAATTGGAACTTATTACAGTTAATGTTAGTACGTTACAAACTTTTAATTTGTGGCGACCCATTCAACATGACCAACAGATGTCGCTGAGCCATACGCATCCAACTTCAGGCATAACTCCACCCAACTTCACTCAAGTCTTGTACGTCATGAAGTGAGTTCGCTGTGTACAAATTGTCTACTCAAAAAGCAAACATATAATTTATCCGTGACTGGAGATTTTAGTTTTTCGTTGAGGTGCAGAGAATTTCTGAACTACTTGAAGTACTGTTTTGCCAGCACATATTACGGGGAGTTGGATTGTTGTAATATATCAAGCACGCTAAAGGAAAAGATCGAGCAAATGAAAAATTGTAACCGGGACTGGATTTATTCGAGGCAATAGATGTTATTTGTATCTTGATAGATTTTCAGCTTAGTTACATTTCATGAACTATTTCAAGAGCGCATGATAAATAGCGGTAAAATTGAGCAATTATATTAGTTTTGGATCCTGTGAGTAAAAAAGAGATCTCAGTCACATATTCTGAGTATAAGAAGTAAGATAAATCTGTTTGGAAATTTTTAATTGAGCTTACATTCTATAGATTGCGTCCGATATGCAGCTTATGCAGAAGTACGGAATACACGACCCGAACTTGTTTCGCAGTTTAATAATCGAACTTGGACGGGCTGCGATTATCAGATTATGATTGATTTGTTAGAAGTTAAAGCAACAAGCCCAATACTAATAAAGCGGACTAGATATGGGAGTACAAGAGGTTCAATAGATTATCTTTAAATAACAAGTTTATTATGTATGAAAAGGCGCTTCTCTCATATTGTAGAATTACTCGCGTGTTGAGCACATTTTGAAGTATTTTGAGACAGGCGTTAGGGTCGGTAAATACCCATCCCTCCCTGGTTTGGACCAAATTGACTTTGCTGCGTTGAAGGAAGAAGTAAGTCTGTTATTATGTAAAATCCTAAATTATTCACAGACTTTAGGATGAGTGGCAACTGTTGTTTAATTACATCCTGCCGTTTCCACACTTACTGGAAAGATATTTGCTTGATATTGAAACTGGAAAATGTTCAGTTCATTTAATGTCTATTTCTTAATGGATTAATTGCGCTCTTCAGTACCTATTATAGGTACCTAATTGCATTATTATATAGGAAAGCAGAAGGCATTTGATTAGAATAATTCATGCCAGAATTTATTTGTTAAAGACCGTACGTGAAATATTAAATACAATATTACATTTTTTTGGGATTTCTCTAATGCAAACAATGTGAAATGAATATTTCAGAGACATTGACATTCAGAAGGGTAAAGGCTGGTAATTTTGTGTGACATGTGCGCCAAACAGCATAATGTATTTTTTAAACTGGAAATAAAATATTTTGCTTGACCTTTTTCCTTTTTATTTCTTCGGCCAAATGCCGTGTACGAGCCCTTTTGTTAATGCACTAAGCTCTTCTTCACTATACCCAAAGCTGTTCCTTTCAAGCCTTGGTTTGTAACTATTATTTAAATTAAATAAACTTAATTTAATATTCGGGCATATTCCAGAATCCGTCGGAGAGGTTACGAACAGAATTTTCTCTACAAAAATGAGTAAATCTAAAATTACTGCCATTACTGTATCTCTTCAACGGCAATACCAAATTCCTGTAAGATTGGGTCCAATATGGAAGTCAAATTTTTAAATCTAAAATTACTGTGTTGTGGTCAAGCACAGATCTGAAAATAAATTTTAAGTCAAACCATCATACATTTTTCAAGCCGGCAAAAGTAGCCCATTTAATTTCCAAATGGAACCCATAACGGGCTTGCATTCTAAAATTAACTTAACTCCATCCGTCGTGGCTAAGGGCCCCTGTACAAATTGCTTCTAGTACCGTTGCCCCTGAAAAATCCAAAAAGCAAAATGGTACAGCCGCACCAAAATCCTAACATGAGTAGCCGACAAATGCAATGTAAAACTTTGCTTGCAACGGAAAATTCCGAGTCGGGCCCAGTAAATTTGAGTAAAATCCTCAAACATTTGGTTTAGGAAGAATTTCATATTCTGTCTCCAACAAAATTTCGTGGCAGCAAAATGTATGCGCCCGCAAAATAGCAAAGAAAAGCTAACGGTAGTCGCGACCGAGCTAGGTGCGCTGGCTGCATCTGGGTCGAAAAATGTATGCGACCGAGGAAGGGAAGCAAATTTGCTGGTCGGCTTACCTAGCTTAGCCTTGGGCAGGGGCATCGAAAGGGAGTTCGCTGATACGATGGGTACAGTCGGCGGGCAAGTCAAAAGACCGTAGACTTTTGCCTGGCGGGACGAATTAGTCAGTGAGTAATTTGAGATCACGCCGGTCGGACGGAAAATTAGGATTATATTTGATTACACGGCGGCGCACGGACAAGTTTTGGATCCCGATGGATTGCGGGCGGAAAAAGGGTGTATTGTGCGTGGGCGAATTAGGACGAGGCTCGATTTAATAATTTCTTTGATTAAATACGAATCGCGATATTTTTGAGTTATAAGTGCCAGGTGTACATAAGTAGTGAGGCTTATTGACGGAGTTGTCGACTTACGCGGTAGGAACGAGTGCCTGTCTTGACTTTACGGGAGAACACCATGAGACAGATTGTGTATAGTGCTTGTTAAGTTTCGCAATTTTCTTTATTGCCGGATACTAACAATAATTACGGCATTTGTGACAACACACCTAATTGTCTGTGAGTTAAATCGTTTAGGACGAGATATGAAGTGTGAAACAGGAAAAAGAAGGCAAGAAAGAGGTATGAGTCCGAAAAATATTGCGCTTGGAGGAAGACATTCTTTATATTCTGATAAACGTCGCGAATTCGAATAAGTTAATTCGAAATAAAGGGGTGATCGAAATAAAATCAAATAGAACCAAAATCAATGCAAACTTTTACAAAATATTACTGTGCGTAACAAAAATTTAATGAAACAGACAAAACTAATAATATATCTACGAAAAAGTTCAAAATGAAAGGAACCAATAATTTTTTTTTACGGAAGAACCCTATGGGGATTAGTCGGAAAGAAATGAGAAACAAAATAAAAGTTAAAACCCTCAAAAAGTTTGGTGGCCTTTTGAAAACTAAAGCCGAATAAAGGCTGAAATAAACCAAAATCAACGAACGCAGAAATAGACAAGCAAGAACAGTAAAAATTTAAATTAAAGTGAAAAAAAGGGAGGGAATTTAAGATGTAGAAAAAAGAAAAAAGTTTATTAAGTGAAGACAAAAAAAAAAATAATATAAATAAAAAAAATAATCAAATAAATAGAAACAATAATTAAAATAAAATATAATTCGATAATAATTAAAAGAAATAATTAAACTGAAACAAAGCGAAGTCAACGTAAAATAAAATAAAACGTAAAAATTAAAAAAAAAAAAAAAAAAAAACAAAAAAGAACAAAACTGGACGAGACATCAGGAGGACCCGAGGAGGGTAAAACTCGGACCTCCACCCCCCCAACGAGGGAACAACCCATCTATGCAGCAGCGGCGGCCGCCCACAGCAGTAACATCTTCAGATTCATCAGCAGCAGCCTCGTCAACAATATTAGCAATTTGCTAAGACCAGGTTTTTTTTTATGCCTATCTTTAACTAAAATTTCCCTTTTGTTTAAAAAAAAAAAAATATAAATAAAACCAAAAAAAAAAAAAAAAAATATATAAATAGAATGAAATTTGAACCTTGATAAAACAAAGAAATTTTCCTCTCGACCAAAACGAAATTAGAAAAATTAAAAAGGGAAATTTAAGCTAAAATTTATAAAGTAGAACAAAAATTTTACTTAAATATTACTAAATTTTTTTTTATTTATAAAACAAAAATTTCCGTATAAAACGAGGATTTCAAGATGAAACCAAAATTTTTTTTTATAAAACAAAATTTTTTTTTTGTCGATAAAACCAAAAATTTCCACATGAAACGAGAACGTTAAAATGAAAACAGATTAGAAGATAAAACAAAAATTCTAGAATAGAAAATTTTTTTTTGGAAACAAAAATTTCAAGGCGCAACCAAAATTCTAAGATGGAAATAAACATTTTGTTTATGTATATACATATATATAAAAATTTTGCTTGTATTATATATATATAAAACAAGGTTTAGTAGGGATTATTTAGTTTTATTTTTTTTTATCACTAAGTGAATAGAGTGTACAGATTTTTTTTGTTGATTGCTAAATGCGAGTAAGAAGAAGGAAGATTGTAATAACGTAGGATCATGAATTGGTAACAAAATTTCTGTTTTGCTCCCTAAGTCCCCTCACTCTCTTCAGCCTCAACTAGCGGTTTTCGCGTTTTTTTTGAATATCTTAGGGACCTCCCAAAATAATTGGGCCAACGGGAGGTCATGGGCGGTTGGGGCATAAGCCAGGGGGATCCATTCCATCGTGATCCCCCCCCTTTCGGAGAGTCAATCCAGGCAGTGACAGGGGTTCCTCCTGCCAGAGTCCTTTTCCCTAACCCCGAATTTTTTTTCGATCCTGTCGCGCGAGATATTCGTTGCGGGCAGCTCGCCCCGGTGGCTAAGTGCGGCATTTTGGCAACCCCCCCACACTACCGCATGCTAGCCTGCCAGCTCGCGCTGTCGCAAACCACCGGGATACAGTTTTAGCCGGGCTGTATAGAGCTCGCTCCCACAACAAAATGGCGCCCAACGTCGGGCTATCCCTATCCCCTCCCCCTTGAGCCTAGTGCTCCCTAGTTCTACTTACCTTTCCTTGATCCTTCGAGGCCCTATTGGTCTCTCCTGAGGGTTGGGCGGGACTGAGATTCCTGAGAAGTACGTGGGACTGGTAGTGTTGCCAGTTGCCCGTCTCGGAATCTCAGGACTGCTTCGTCCTCGGGAGAGATCGGTAGTGGGGATCCAGGCCGGTGTGCTCTGCTGGGCTTGTGTGGCTGGAGCTGCCGAGGTGTCCTCCTGGAAGTACAGGAGTTGGCTGTTTGGTGTGCCAGCTCCTGTCCGGAGGAACACTTCGGACGTTTCCAGTCATGCAATCCCTGCAGTTGTGCCTGGTCGGGTTCCCTTCCTCAAATTTCCTTTCCTGTAGGGGGAATGCTCGGTGGCCAGTGATTGGCTCTCCGAACATTCGCGAATTTTGTCCGAAAATTTGATTTTTTTGAGAGGTAGGCTGAAAAGAGATAGAGGTGGATGGCGGGAGCATGATTCAGTAATTTATTTCGACAAACTGCGGTTTGTCTTCCTTCTTTTTCGTATTCTCTAATTTGCTGTATGATCACAAAGGAAAGTGATGTAAAGTTCAAAATTACATACATCTGCGTTTGATAAAATTCTTTTTTTTTGAATAATCTTGTATGGCTTATGTGAAGCTGTCATAGTGGATTGTGAGGCAGCGAATTTAAGTAAGCATAATTATATTGTAAGATTTTAAGCAGCGTTATTTGTACGAATCAGTGTGAAAGGCCACCAAATTTGCGCGGTTGCAAATTAATATATTTTTTTCCTTGCTTCGCTATCCTTCCTTGCATTGAAGGAAAAGAGCACTTACTGGTGCTAATATCTATTTGAAATTAGGTCCCAAATACGACCTACGTATTTTTTTTAGTCTCTTTCATCAAACTAAAAGTATAAAATTTATAAAAATTATAAAAGCAAGACAGAAAGAAGTTTTCTTTTTTTACGCTTCTTTCTCTCTTCCTTTTGAAGTTTTTTTTTATAAAAATTTGCAATTGGTCCGGCACCTTAATATATTCTCGTGTTCTTTTTTTTTGAAAATAGAAAACCGTCAGAGAGATTGACGTACAAATAGTTTTTGTTTGATTGCATTAATTTTGCTAACTAGTCAAATTTAATTTCATTATGGCTGTCTCTCGTTCGCCGGTAGATTTGGCGAAGTCCGTAGCGCCTATAGAAAGTTGTTCGATATGCTGTCAAGAGGACTGGTCAGCCGGGACGGATCCAGTGGTGACGGTGTGCTATCACCTCTTTCATAAGAAGTGCCTGCGGGACTGGCTGCGGACGGACAGCAGTTGTCCGAATTGTCGAAGGCCCATAAATATGGCCGATTGTATTCCGCACACTGGAGCTGTTCCGAAAAGGTATAATACGCGGTCTAGCGGCAAAAATTCAACCGCAATTTCAATGGCGCTGCCCCCTCCGCAGCCATCTTCGCAGGCACTTCCGCGAAACGAGCAACCAGAAATATCTCCTCCGCGTTCGGAGCCCGCGAATCGAAGTATTAGTCGCAAACCGCCTTCGGAGCACAATTCTCCACCTGTGCCCACAGCAGACTCTGCCGCTACGCAAGCTTTGATGGCGGGCCTACGATTACAAATGTCGGACTTGATTCGAACTGAGCTCACTCGAGCTCTCGAAGATATTCGCGAAGGTGTGCCTGCTGTGCGCCAGGAATGGGACCAGGTGAGACAACGACAATCCGCTTTTGTGCCGCCACAACACCCAGAGCGGTTTAACCAGCCACCGCCTTTTGCGTCTCAACAACAGCCAGGCCCGTTTCGTAATCAGTTCCCCGCCTCGCGACGTTCTACCAGTCCTATGAAAGGCTGGAATTTAACCTATGACGATGATAACCGTAGGTTAAATATCGACGAATTTATATTTCGGGTAGAAACTTTAACGAGCAATACGATGCGTGGGGACTTTCCTTTGGTGGTCAACGGCTTCCATCAACTCCTGAAGGACAAAGAGGCTAATTGGTATTGGTCATTCCTTCGCTCCAACCCTTCCCCTTCATGGGAAATATTAAAAAGGGCCATGAGAATGGAATGTGGTGACCAACTACCAGACATTGATATTAAGTATCAAATGCTGAACCGTCGACAGCAGCCTCGTGAGAGCTTTAGCGACTATTATCAAGATCTTCTAGCGTTGAAGAATCGTTTGAGGATGCATATGGCGGAGAGTGAATTCGTAGAAATTATTAAATGGAATTTGCTCCCATCATTTAAACGTCTTATTTTGCATCAGCGTACCGATACAGTAGATCGTCTTCGACAAGTAATAGTCGAGTCACAGGTACTGTTAGCGGGACCGACGCTGCTGTCGCCGGTTCACCATAGACCGCGAGTAGAAGAGGCGTATCCTGCTGAAATATCCGAGCCTCTTTCGGAAGATGAATCGCCAGAGTTGCTGGAAGCCCTTGAGCGTTTCCGACCTAAGAAATTGACCTGCTGGAACTGTGACGAAGAAGGTCACATGTATCAGGAATGTGAGAAAGAACCGACGGGGTTCTTTTGCTACGGCTGCGGCCGAAAGGGAGTGGTAAAGCCTCGTTGCCCCGTGTGTAGCAGAAAAAACTTGCGTCGGACCGAGGGCAACAACATCCGTCCTCGGTCAACACCGACCCCTGCAATCACGGCAGCAGACCAGGTGATCGCTGCCTCTCGCCCTCACCCGTAGAACACAACGAGTCAGAATTAAATCCTCCAGATGTACCAGAAGATCGTGAGATAATAGCTAGACAAGATGAATCTCTTTCCCGACCTTTACCTGAACTTCCAAGCCAACCAACTGCTATTCTGCCTCGACCTATAGAACATCGAACCCCTGCTCTTTATCCTATTAAGCCATACCATCTTCGGCTTAAAGAGTATCAGGCGGCTCGAGAAAGAATATTTGCGTCGGCAGTAGAGTCTTCGGAAGTTCAGACCAGATTATTCCCAATTTGGGATAAACCCTTCAAAGTCAAGTGTTCTACCTTGCGTTTGCGTTCTTTCTGGAGACGCGTGCTTTTAAATCGTAAAAAGTTAAGCACAGCTTTCGTCTCAGTCCAAAATGATGTAAGACCTTATGCTACAGTCAAAATATTGGGCCAAGACATCATAGGCCTGCTAGACAGTGGTGCTAGCATTAGCATAATAGGCAAAGGAGCTGAGGAGCTGTTGAAAAAAGCCGGGACCCAATGGGTCAAGTATCGGTCCTCAATCGAGGTAGCCAACGGAGCCAGACCGGAGGTACATGGCCATGCCGACCTGGATGTCATTTTTAGAGGAGAGACTAAAACTTTACGACTTTATGTTGTACCTAGTCTCACTCAGAAATTATACTTAGGTATAGATTTTTGGAGAACGTTTTGCTTGGCTCCTGACGTCCTCGGTCTGGTATCTTCGTTGGACACCCCGATTGCGGAGAAGCCCAACCCGCACGAGCACCAGTTGTCTCCAGATTTTCAACGACGATTAGAGCGAACCAAGGCGCTGTTTCCATCTTACGCGACCAAGGGTTTGGGAAAGACTCATTTGTTAGAACACACTATAGATGTTGGCGAAGCCACATCTATAAAACAACGTTTTTATCCTGTTTCTCCGGCAGTCCAAAAATTAATGGATGCCGAGCTTAACCGAATGATATCACTTGGAGTGATAGAGGAAAGCCAGAGCCCTTGGAGCTCTCCTGTAGTTCTAGTGAGGAAGCCTGGCAAAGTCCGACTGTGTTTTGACGCCCGGAAGGTGAACGCGGTAACGAAAAAAGACGCTTACCCGTTGCCGCAAATAGACGGAATTTTAAGTCGCCTTCCGCCGGCCAAGTACATTACCAGTCTGGACTTAAAAGACGCCTTCTGGCAGATACCCCTAGAACAGACCTCCAGGGAGAAAACAGCATTTACAGTGCCTGGCCACCCCCTCTATCACTTCACAGTGATGTCATTCGGTTTATGCAACGCTCCACAAACTATGTGCCGTTTGATGGATAAAGCTATTCCGTATGATCTTCGCGAAAACGTTCTGGTATATCTGGATGATCTCCTCGTAATGTCACAGGACTTCGATTCGCATTTAGCTTTGCTCGCACGAGTGGCGGACTGTCTGGGGAAGGCGGGCCTCACTATTAACGTAGAAAAGAGCAAATTCTGTTTGACTGAAACCAAATATCTCGGTTTCGTAATCGGCGAAAATGGCATGCGTACAGACCCCGAAAAGATCTCCGCGATTGTTGATTACCCCGCACCTAAAACCGTACGTCAAGTACGTAGATTCATGGGTATGGCCGGATGGTATCGGAGGTTTATTCCAAACTTTTCTAGTCTTTCGGGTCCAATTACTGATACGCTGAAAAAGTCAACCAAATTTTTATGGACCGATGAAGCACAACTTGCGTTTCAGAACTCAAACAACACTTAACATCTGCTCCTGTGTTAGTGGGCCCCGACTTCTCCAGACCGTTCATCGTCCAATGCGACGCAAGCTCACAAGGAGTGGGAGGCGTCCTGTTACAAGCCGACGATGAGGCAAATGAGAGACCTATTGCTTACATCTCTCAGAAGCTAAATTCGGCTCAGAGAAATTATTCGGTGATCGAACTGGAGTGTTTGGCTGCTATTATAAGTGTACACAAATTTCGCCCATACATCGAATTAATGCCTTTCAAGATTCTCACCGATCATGCGAGTTTAAAATGGCTTATGTCACAAAAAGACCTAAGTGGCAGACTGGCGAGATGGAGTCTAAAGCTTCAACGCTTCACCTTCAGCATCGAGCACCGTAAGGGAAGTTTGAACGTGGTGCCAGATGCTCTCTCCAGAGTTGAATGTGACGCGCTGTCGACTCCGGAAAACTTCGGGCCTGAAGTCGATCTCAGCTCTCCACACTTCGCTTCGGCGAAGTATGTAGAGCTGGGACGACAAGCAAAAGAAAATCAGGCCAAATTTCCGGACTTGACAGTGCGTGACGGATTCCTCTACGTCCGCATCTGCCCACGTTCTGGTGATCCGGTGCAAGAGGATGAAGCGTGGAAGCTTTGGATTCCTCGAGGTCTAGTCAATGACGTAATTTCTCGTGCTCATGACCCTCCATTGTCATCTCACGGAGGTGTGGGAAAAACCCTTGAGCGTATACGTCGTAATTTTTATTGGCCTCGCATGGCATCCGATGTTCGGTCGTACGTTTTATCTTGTGACACTTGTAAAGAAATTAAAGCCCCAAACACTACACCTCGGCCACCGATGATGACTCGACCTGTAGCTGAGAGACCTTGGCAACGGGTCTACATGGACCTTTTGGGCCCTTACCCTCGCACGAAATCTGGCCATGTTTCCATCTTGATAGCGTTAGACCACATGTCTCAAACCTTTACGTAAGGCTACAACCTCTCAAATCTGCACTTTTTTGGAAGAAGATGTTTTCCATGTGTTCGGAGTTCCCGAAACACTGATAATGGTACTCAGTTCCGCTCGGCGCAACTCGCTAAATTACTGGAGCGCTACGGAGTCCAACATATGCGTACAGCCCTGTATTCACCGCAAGCCAACGCTTCGGAAAGGGTGAATCGGTCGATCCTGGCGGGAATTCGCGCCTATATCAAGGACGAACATAACAGGTGGGACGAAAACCTCAGTTCTGTTGCCAGCTCTCTTCGGAGCTCTATCCATCAGGCAACAGGTTTTCCCCCGTATCGTATGTTGTTCGGACTCCAAATGATAACTCATGCCTCCAGCTACGAGTTGTTACGCCGCCTACAGGGACTAGATGAGCCATTAAATGTCGATACTTCCGACAAGCTCAACATCATCCGAGCTAAAGCGCAGGAGAACCTCAAAAACGCCTTTGAGCAAGGTTCCAAGACTTACAATTTGAGAGCGAAACCAGTAGAATTCAAGGTTGGCGCGGAAGTATACCGCCGAAACTTCCAGCAGAGTAGTTTTGAAAAACAGACTAGCGCTAAATTGGGTCGGAAATTTTTAAAATGCAGGGTAAGAGCCAGAAAGGGTAATGCGTTATACGAACTAGAGGATCTGCAGGGTAAGCTAATCGGTGAATTTCATGCAAAGGATATTAAAAGATGAAGAGACACGTGAAACGAAACCGGTTATATAGTTTTTTTATATAATTGCTTTCGATTAATGAAGTCGTTCGAAGCATATTTAATATCTTTATGATGATTCTATGATTGGTATTTTGGAAACTGCTATTGCTGATAGACTTGTTCTGGACGGATGTCTACAGATTTTTGTTTAAAAATCAAATCGGTAGCCCTAATAAGGCATCCGCCCAGCTTAACTGGTATCGGGAGTGTCGTAGAGCCGCCTCTACGTTGTATTGCGGTTGACACCTCCCTGTTAAAATCCCTACCCCTATCCTAGTTAGAGTTCCCAAATGCCCTAACCCTCTCCTATCCTCTTCGTAAAATTTATACAGTTTTTCTTCAACCCCTATCTTTTACCTGAGAGGCCCTGGCTTCGACCCTCGGAGCTGGGATAGCCTCGAGACCTCTCGAGAAATACGGATTGGTTGGTCCTTGGCCAACCACCGTCTCGAGGTCTCGGGACTGCCTTGTCTCTGAGGCAAGAAGTCAGGGAGGGTCTTCGCTGGCCTGCACTGCGGGAGTCTGAGCGTCGGAGACGATAGGAGAACTCCCTGGAAATACAGGAGATTGGCTATTTGGTGTGCCAATCCCTGTCCGGGAGACCTCTCTTGTCGCTCTTCGTCGCTGGATTTCCGTGGAGTAGGTTGGCGGGGTACCCTTTCCTCGAAGGCATTGTTTATTCCCATACGGTTCCCGGACCTCAGTCCGGTTATTCCGATTTTTTCTCTTTTGAATTTTCTTCCTAAAATTTTAATAAACCCCTTGACTTGGTGGCTTAGCCCCATCCCCCTGATAAAACATTATCCACACAACATTTTTTTTTTCATATCGCTGGTGTGAATTTTGGCGATTTCATTACACATCTAAAGCAGAACTCTGTCAGTAATAGTGGCGCAAAATTTAAAATTTTTTCTTCTCGGTTCCAAAGCGTGTCGCTTCGGGACTTGATGCATCCTTTGTTACACATCCTTGTCCTATGGTGGTGGGATTATGCCTCGGCATAAAGTCCAGTAGGACTGCAACCCTAGTGCAATTCCGGGTCTTATGGTGTTTGGGATCCTGTTTCGGCAGGAAGTCCAGTAAGACCCTCTCCTATTCCCCGCTTTAAAACCCCCTCCTCATCCGTGTTTTAGGGTGTTGGGATTGTGCTGCAGCACAAAGTCCACTAAAACACACCTCTCCCTGAATTGCACACCACAGTGGATAACTAAGCATGCATCAAGCCCCAGACACATAGGTCTTCATCTCGCTCCCGATTGCTTCCTCTGCACATGCTCAGTAAATTTTAATTATCGGCGTAACACGACGTTTCCTCCAGCGGTCAACCGCCATAAAGGAAAGTCTCCAGCATTATTCACGATCGTATTTTGTATTTTTCTCTTCCCCTCCACATTTTTACCTACCCCCATTTTTCTCCCAACCCCCCAATCTAAATATATCAATTTAGCTAAAGACTGCACGTCAAGGGATCTGACAGGGGATTCCTTTCCATGAAGAATTAGTAGGAGAGAAAATTTTACGGCAACTCCACACTCCGAGACTCCAAGGGAACAGCAGCGCCCTGAGTCAGGGTCTGGAGTGATGCGGGCCTGCTAAGCAGGTGAACTCCATCTTGGAACTGGGATGGCCGCGGAGCTTAGTAGACAGTCAAAACCCCAAATCGTTTTGCTTCTTCTCCTTGATAGTGATCACACTCCGAGCTGGAAAGCTGATTCACTATCTGGGAGAGGGACCTAACGAAACAGCCCGAACCGGACGTTCGGAGTTGTAATACTTCCACTGCAATTTTTTTTGTGAATAAGCTTCTTCTTCCTGACAGCCGTCACATTCCGAACTGGAAAGCTGATCCGCTGTCAGGAGGAGGGACCTCATTCGTAATCCCCCTTGAACCAGACGTTCTGGGGTTGATCCTTTTTCGAATCCATAACGACAGGTCCCTTTGCCTCGTTTCCGTGGCCCCTGGATTCGGCCCACCAACGGAAACAGGCTCTGGACGAGTTGGCAACCCTTTTTATTGTCAGAGGAGCCTACCTCTCATAAGGGTAAACGCTCCTCTGCCAATGAAAAGGGAAGGACTGAATCAGCTCTGGACTCTTCGACCTCTCATTAAGGTTCCAGAGGGTCCAGTGCTGATAATGACCGGCTAGCTCAGTCTAGAGCGTGGGTCCAGACGTGGGTCGAGCCACACAATGGGCGCACAAAAGGACCATTTTTCAGCCCCATTGTCCACGGAAGCGAGGCCAATGGACCTGCCCTGTTGTGGTCAAGCACAGATCTGAAAAAAAATTTTAAGTCAAACCATCATACATTTTTCAAGCCGGCAAAAGTAGCCCATTTAATTTCAAAATGCAACCCATAACGGGCTTGCATTCTAAAATTAACTTAACTCCATCCGTCGTGGCTAAGGGCCCCTGTACAAATTGCTTCTAGTACCGTTGCCCCTGAAAAATCCAAAAAGCAAAATGGTACAGCCGCACCAAAATCCTAACATGAGTAGCCGACAAATGCAATGTAAAACTTTGCTTGCAACGGAAAATTCCGAGTCGGGCCCAGTAAATTTGAGTAAAATCCTCAAACATTTGGTTTAGGAAGAATTTCATATTCTGTCTCCAACAAAATTTCGTGGCAGCAAAATGTATGCGCCCGAAAAATAGCAAAGAAAAGCTAACGGTAGTCGCGACCGAGCTAGGTGCGCTGGCTGCATCTGGGTCGAAAAATGTATGCGACCGAGGAAGGGAAGCAAATTTGCTGGTCGGCTTACCTAGCTTAGCCTTGGGCAGGGGCATCGAAAGGGAGTTCGCTGATACGATGGGTACAGTCGGCGGGCAGGTCAAAAGACCGTAGACTTTTGCCTGGCGGGACGAATTAGTCAGTGAGTAATTTGAGATCACGCCGGTCGGACGGAAAATTAGGATTATATTTGATTACACGGCGGCGCACGGACAAGTTTTGGATCCCGATGGATTGCGGGCGGAAAAAGGGTGTATTGTGCGTGGGCGAATTAGGACGAGGCTCGATTTAATAATTTCTTTGATTAAATACGAATCGCGATATTTTTGAGTTATAAGTGCCAGGTGTACATAAGTAGTGAGGCTTATTGACGGAGTTGTCGACTTACGCGGTAGGAACGAGTGCCTGTCTTGACTTTACGGGAGAACACCATGAGACAGATTGTGTATAGTGCTTGTTAAGTTTCGCAATTTTCTTTATTGCCGGATACTAACAATAATTACGGCATTTGTGACAACACACCTAATTGTCTGTGAGTTAAATCGTTTAGGACGAGATATGAAGTGTGAAACAGGAAAAAGAAGGCAAGAAAGAGGTATGAGTCCGGAAAATATTGCGCTTGGAGGAAGACATTCTTTATATTCTGATAAACGTCGCGAATTCGAATAAGTTAATTCGAAATAAAGGGGTGATCGAAATAAAATCAAATAGAACCAAAATCAATGCAAACTTTTACAAAATATTACTGTGCGTAACAAAAGTTTAATGAAACAGACAAAACTAATAATATATCTACGAAAAAGTTCAAAATGAAAGGAACCAATAATTTTTTTTTACGGAAGAACCCTATGGGGATTAGTCGGAAAGAAATGAGAAACAAAATAAAAGTTAAAACCCTCAAAAAGTTTGGTGGCCTTTTGAAAACTAAAGCCGAATAAAGGCTGAAATAAACCAAAATCAACGAACGCAGAAATAGACAAGCAAGAACAGTAAAAATTTAAATTAAAGTGAAAAAAAGGGAGGGAATTTAAGATGTAGAAAAAAGAAAAAAGTTTATTAAGTGAAGACAAAAAAAAAAATAATATAAATAAAAAAAATAATCAAATAAATAGAAACAATAATTAAAATAAAATATAATTCGATAATAATTAAAAGAAATAATTAAACTGAAACAAAGCGAAGTCAACGTAAAATAAAATAAAACGTAAAAATTAAAAAAAAAAAAAGAAGAACAAAACTGGACGAGACATCAGGAGGACCCGAGGAGGGTAAAACTCGGACCTCCACCCCCCCAACGAGGGAACAACCCATCTATGCAGCAGCGGCGGCCGCCCACAGCAGTAGCATCTTCAGATTCATCAGCAGCAGCCTCGTCAACAATATTAGCAATTTGCTAAGACCAGGTTTTTTTTTATGCCTATCTTTAACTAAAATTTCCCTTTTGTTAAAAAAAAAAAAAAATATAAATAAAACCAAAAAAAAAAAAAAAAATATATAAATAGAATGAAATTTGAACCTTGATAAAACAAAGAAATTTTCCTCTCGACCAAAACGAAATTAGAAAAATTAAAAAGGGAAATTTAAGCTAAAATTTATAAAGTAGAACAAAAATTTTACTTAAATATTACTAAATTTTTTTTTATTTATAAAACAAAAATTTCCGTATAAAACGAGGATTTCAAGATGAAACCAAAATTTTTTTTTTGTCGATAAAACCAAAAATTTCCACATGAAACGAGAACGTTAAAATGAAAACAGATTAGAAGATAAAACAAAAATTCTAGAATAGAAAATTTTTTTTTGGAAACAAAAATTTCAAGGCGCAACCAAAATTCTAAGATGGAAATAAACATTTTGTTTATGTATATACATATATATAAAAATTTTGCTTGTATTATATATATATAAAACAAGGTTTAGTAGGGATTATTTAGTTTTATTTTTTTTTATCACTAAGTGAATAGAGTGTACAGATTTTTTTTGTTGATTGCTAAATGCGAGTAAGAAGAAGGAAGATTGTAATAACGTAGGATCATGAATTGGTAACAAAATTTCTGTTTTGCTCCCTAAGTCCCCTCACTCTCTTCAGCCTCAACTAGCGGTTTTCGCGTTTTTTTTGAATTTCTTAGGGACCTCCCAAAATAATTGGGCCAACGGGAGGTCATGGGCGGTTGGGGCATAAGCCAGGGGGATCCATTCCATCGTGATCCCCCCCCTTTCGGAGAGTCAATCCAGGCAGTGACAGGGGTTCCTCCTGCCAGAGTCCTTTTCCCTAACCCCGAATTTTTTTTCGATCCTGTCGCGCGAGATATTCGTTGCGGGCAGCTCGCCCCGGTGGCTAAGTGCGGCATTTTGGCAACCCCCCCACACTACCGCATGCTAGCCTGCCAGCTCGCGCTGCCGCAAACCACCGGGATACAGTTTTAGCCGGGCTGTATAGAGCTCGCTCCCACAACAAAATGGCGCCCAACGTCGGGCTATCCCTATCCCCTCCCCCTTGGGCCTAGTGCTCCCTAGTTCTACTTACCTTTCCTTGATCCTTCGAGGCCCTATTGGTCTCTCCTGAGGGTTGGGCGGGACTGAGATTCCTGAGAAGTACGTGGGACTGGTAGTGTTGCCAGTTGCCCGTCTCGGAATCTCAGGACTGCTTCGTCCTCGGGAGAGATCGGTAGTGGGGATCCAGGCCGGTGTGCTCTGCTGGGCTTGTGTGGCTGGAGCTGCCGAGGTGTCCTCCTGGAAGTACAGGAGTTGGCTGTTTGGTGTGCCAGCTCCTGTCCGGAGGAACACTTCGGACGTTTCCAGTCATGCAATCCCTGCAGTTGTGCCTGGTCGGGTTCCCTTCCTCAAATTTCCTTTCCTGTAGGGGGAATGCTCGGTGGCCAGTGATTGGCTCTCCGAACATTCGCGAATTTTGTCCGAAAATTTGATTTTTTTGAGAGGTAGGCTGAAAAGAGATAGAGGTGGATGGCGGGAGCATGATTCAGTAATTTATTTCGACAAACTGCGGTTTGTCTTCCTTCTTTTTCGTATTCTCTAATTTGCTGTATGATCACAAAGGAAAGTGATGTAAAGTTCAAAATTACATACATCTGCGTTTGATAAAATTCTTTTTTTTTGAATAATCTTGTATGGCTTATGTGAAGCTGTCATAGTGGATTGTGAGGCAGCGAATTTAAGTAAGCATAATTATATTGTAAGATTTTAAGCAGCGTTATTTGTACGAATCAGTGTGAAAGGCCACCAAATTTGCGCGGTTGCAAATAATATATTTTTTTCCTTGCTTCGCTATCCTTCCTTGCATTGAAGGAAAAGAGCACTTACTGGTGCTAATATCTATTTTAAATTAGGTCCCAAATACGACCTACGTATTTTTTTTAGTCTCTTTCATCAAACTAAAAGTATAAAATTTATAAAAATTATAAAAGCAAGACAGAAAGAAGTTTTCTTTTTTTACGCTTCTTTCTCTCTTCCTTTTGAAGTTTTTTTTTATAAAAATTTGCAATTGGTCCGGCACCTTAATATATTCTCGTGTTCTTTTTTTTTGAAAATAGAAAACCGTCAGAGAGATTGACGTACAAATAGTTTTTGTTTGATTGCATTAATTTTGCTAACTAGTCAAATTTAATTTCATTATGGCTGTCTCTCGTTCGCCGGTAGATTTGGCGAAGTCCGTAGCGCCTATAGAAAGTTGTTCGATATGCTGTCAAGAGGACTGGTCAGCCGGGACGGATCCAGTGGTGACGGTGTGCTATCACCTCTTTCATAAGAAGTGCCTGCGGGACTGGCTGCGGACGGACAGCAGTTGTCCGAATTGTCGAAGGCCCATAAATATGGCCGATTGTATTCCGCACACTGGAGCTGTTCCGAAAAGGTATAATACGCGGTCTAGCGGCAAAAATTCAACCGCAATTTCAATGGCGCTGCCCCCTCCGCAGCCATCTTCGCAGGCACTTCCGCGAAACGAGCAACCAGAAATATCTCCTCCGCGTTCGGAGCCCGCGAATCGAAGTATTAGTCGCAAACCGCCTTCGGAGCACAATTCTCCACCTGTGCCCACAGCAGACTCTGCCGCTACGCAAGCTTTGATGGCGGGCCTACGATTACAAATGTCGGACTTGATTCGAACTGAGCTCACTCGAGCTCTCGAAGATATTCGCGAAGGTGTGCCTGCTGTGCGCCAGGAATGGGACCAGGTGAGACAACGACAATCCGCTTTTGTGCCGCCACAACACCCAGAGCGGTTTAACCAGCCACCGCCTTTTGCGTCTCAACAACAGCCAGGCCCGTTTCGTAATCAGTTCCCCGCCTCGCGACGTTCTACCAGTCCTATGAAAGGCTGGAATTTAACCTATGACGATGATAACCGTAGGTTAAATATCGACGAATTTATATTTCGGGTAGAAACTTTAACGAGCAATACGATGCGTGGGGACTTTCCTTTGGTGGTCAACGGCTTCCATCAACTCCTGAAGGACAAAGAGGCTAATTGGTATTGGTCATTCCTTCGCTCCAACCCTTCCCCTTCATGGGAAATATTAAAAAGGGCCATGAGAATGGAATGTGGTGACCAACTACCAGACATTGATATTAAGTATCAAATGCTGAACCGTCGACAGCAGCCTCGTGAGAGCTTTAGCGACTATTATCAAGATCTTCTAGCGTTGAAGAATCGTTTGAGGATGCATATGGCGGAGAGTGAATTCGTAGAAATTATTAAATGGAATTTGCTCCCATCATTTAAACGTCTTATTTTGCATCAGCGTACCGATACAGTAGATCGTCTTCGACAAGTAATAGTCGAGTCACAGGTACTGTTAGCGGGACCGACGCTGCTGTCGCCGGTTCACCATAGACCGCGAGTAGAAGAGGCGTATCCTGCTGAAATATCCGAGCCTCTTTCGGAAGATGAATCGCCAGAGTTGCTGGAAGCCCTTGAGCGTTTCCGACCTAAGAAATTGACCTGCTGGAACTGTGACGAAGAAGGTCACATGTATCAGGAATGTGAGAAAGAACCGACGGGGTTCTTTTGCTACGGCTGCGGCCGAAAGGGAGTGGTAAAGCCTCGTTGCCCCGTGTGTAGCAGAAAAAACTTGCGTCGGACCGAGGGCAACAACATCCGTCCTCGGTCAACACCGACCCCTGCAATCACGGCAGCAGACCAGGTGATCGCTGCCTCTCGCCCTCACCCGTAGAACACAACGAGTCAGAATTAAATCCTCCAGATGTACCAGAAGATCGTGAGATAATAGCTAGACAAGATGAATCTCTTTCCCGACCTTTACCTGAACTTCCAAGCCAACCAACTGCTATTCTGCCTCGACCTATAGAACATCGAACCCCTGCTCTTTATCCTATTAAGCCATACCATCTTCGGCTTAAAGAGTATCAGGCGGCTCGAGAAAGAATATTTGCGTCGGCAGTAGAGTCTTCGGAAGTTCAGACCAGATTATTCCCAATTTGGGATAAACCCTTCAAAGTCAAGTGTTCTACCTTGCGTTTGCGTTCTTTCTGGAGACGCGTGCTTTTAAATCGTAAAAAGTTAAGCACAGCTTTCGTCTCAGTCCAAAATGATGTAAGACCTTATGCTACAGTCAAAATATTGGGCCAAGACATCATAGGCCTGCTAGACAGTGGTGCTAGCATTAGCATAATAGGCAAAGGAGCTGAGGAGCTGTTGAAAAAAGCCGGGACCCAATGGGTCAAGTATCGGTCCTCAATCGAGGTAGCCAACGGAGCCAGACCGGAGGTACATGGCCATGCCGACCTGGATGTCATTTTTAGAGGAGAGACTAAAACTTTACGACTTTATGTTGTACCTAGTCTCACTCAGAAATTATACTTAGGTATAGATTTTTGGAGAACGTTTTGCTTGGCTCCTGACGTCCTCGGTCTGGTATCTTCGTTGGACACCCCGATTGCGGAGAAGCCCAACCCGCACGAGCACCAGTTGTCTCCAGATTTTCAACGACGATTAGAGCGAACCAAGGCGCTGTTTCCATCTTACGCGACCAAGGGTTTGGGAAAGACTCATTTGTTAGAACACACTATAGATGTTGGCGAAGCCACATCTATAAAACAACGTTTTTATCCTGTTTCTCCGGCAGTCCAAAAATTAATGGATGCCGAGCTTAACCGAATGATATCACTTGGAGTGATAGAGGAAAGCCAGAGCCCTTGGAGCTCTCCTGTAGTTCTAGTGAGGAAGCCTGGCAAAGTCCGACTGTGTTTCGACGCCCGGAAGGTGAACGCGGTAACGAAAAAAGACGCTTACCCGTTGCCGCAAATAGACGGAATTTTAAGTCGCCTTCCGCCGGCCAAGTACATTACCAGTCTGGACTTAAAAGACGCCTTCTGGCAGATACCCCTAGAACAGACCTCCAGGGAGAAAACAGCATTTACAGTGCCTGGCCACCCCCTCTATCACTTCACAGTGATGTCATTCGGTTTATGCAACGCTCCACAAACTATGTGCCGTTTGATGGATAAAGCTATTCCGTATGATCTTCGCGAAAACGTTCTGGTATATCTGGATGATCTCCTCGTAATGTCACAGGACTTCGATTCGCATTTAGCTTTGCTCGCACGAGTGGCGGACTGTCTGGGGAAGGCGGGCCTCACTATTAACGTAGAAAAGAGCAAATTCTGTTTGACTGAAACCAAATATCTCGGTTTCGTAATCGGCGAAAATGGCATGCGTACAGACCCCGAAAAGATCTCCGCGATTGTTGATTACCCCGCACCTAAAACCGTACGTCAAGTACGTAGATTCATGGGTATGGCCGGATGGTATCGGAGGTTTATTCCAAACTTTTCTAGTCTTTCGGGTCCAATTACTGATACGCTGAAAAAGTCAACCAAATTTTTATGGACCGATGAAGCACAACTTGCGTTTCAGAACTCAAACAACACTTAACATCTGCTCCTGTGTTAGTGGGCCCCGACTTCTCCAGACCGTTCATCGTCCAATGCGACGCAAGCTCACAAGGAGTGGGAGGCGTCCTGTTACAAGCCGACGATGAGGCAAATGAGAGACCTATTGCTTACATCTCTCAGAAGCTAAATTCGGCTCAGAGAAATTATTCGGTGATCGAACTGGAGTGTTTGGCTGCTATTATAAGTGTACACAAATTTCGCCCATACATCGAATTAATGCCTTTCAAGATTCTCACCGATCATGCGAGTTTAAAATGGCTTATGTCACAAAAAGACCTAAGTGGCAGACTGGCGAGATGGAGTCTAAAGCTTCAACGCTTCACCTTCAGCATCGAGCACCGTAAGGGAAGTTTGAACGTGGTGCCAGATGCTCTCTCCAGAGTTGAATGTGACGCGCTGTCGACTCCGGAAAACTTCGGGCCTGAAGTCGATCTCAGCTCTCCACACTTCGCTTCGGCGAAGTATGTAGAGCTGGGACGACAAGCAAAAGAAAATCAGGCCAAATTTCCGGACTTGACAGTGCGTGACGGATTCCTCTACGTCCGCATCTGCCCACGTTCTGGTGATCCGGTGCAAGAGGATGAAGCGTGGAAGCTTTGGATTCCTCGAGGTCTAGTCAATGACGTAATTTCTCGTGCTCATGACCCTCCATTGTCATCTCACGGAGGTGTGGGAAAAACCCTTGAGCGTATACGTCGTAATTTTTATTGGCCTCGCATGGCATCCGATGTTCGGTCGTACGTTTTATCTTGTGACACTTGTAAAGAAATTAAAGCCCCAAACACTACACCTCGGCCACCGATGATGACTCGACCTGTAGCTGAGAGACCTTGGCAACGGGTCTACATGGACCTTTTGGGCCCTTACCCTCGCACGAAATCTGGCCATGTTTCCATCTTGATAGCGTTAGACCACATGTCTCAAACCTTTACGTAAGGCTACAACCTCTCAAATCTGCACTTTTTTGGAAGAAGATGTTTTCCATGTGTTCGGAGTTCCCGAAACACTGATAATGGTACTCAGTTCCGCTCGGCGCAACTCGCTAAATTACTGGAGCGCTACGGAGTCCAACATATGCGTACAGCCCTGTATTCACCGCAAGCCAACGCTTCGGAAAGGGTGAATCGGTCGATCCTGGCGGGAATTCGCGCCTATATCAAGGACGAACATAACAGGTGGGACGAAAACCTCAGTTCTGTTGCCAGCTCTCTTCGGAGCTCTATCCATCAGGCAACAGGTTTTCCCCCGTATCGTATGTTGTTCGGACTCCAAATGATAACTCATGCCTCCAGCTACGAGTTGTTACGCCGCCTACAGGGACTAGATGAGCCATTAAATGTCGATACTTCCGACAAGCTCAACATCATCCGAGCTAAAGCGCAGGAGAACCTCAAAAACGCCTTTGAGCAAGGTTCCAAGACTTACAATTTGAGAGCGAAACCAGTAGAATTCAAGGTTGGCGAGGAAGTATACCGCCGAAACTTCCAGCAGAGTAGTTTTGAAAAACAGACTAGCGCTAAATTGGGTCGGAAATTTTTAAAATGCAGGGTAAGAGCCAGAAAGGGTAATGCGTTATACGAACTAGAGGATCTGCAGGGTAAGCTAATCGGTGAATTTCATGCAAAGGATATTAAAAGATGAAGAGACACGTGAAACGAAACCGGTTATATAGTTTTTTTATATAATTGCTTTCGATTAATGAAGTCGTTCGAAGCATATTTAATATCTTTATGATGATTCTATGATTGGTATTTTGGAAACTGCTATTGCTGATAGACTTATTCTGGACGGATGTCTACAGATTTTTGTTTAAAAATCAAATCGGTAGCCCTAATAAGGCATCCGCCCAGCTTAACTGGTATCGGGAGTGTCGTAGAGCCGCCTCTACGTTGTATTGCGGTTGACACCTCCCTGTTAAAATCCCTACCCCTATCCTAGTTAGAGTTCCCAAATGCCCTAACCCTCTCCTATCCTCTTCGTAAAATTTATACAGTTTTTCTTCAACCCCTATCTTTTACCTGAGAGGCCCTGGCTTCGACCCTCGGAGCTGGGATAGCCTCGAGACCTCTCGAGAAATACGGATTGGTTGGTCCTTGGCCAACCACCGTCTCGAGGTCTCGGGACTGCCTTGTCTCTGAGGCAAGAAGTCAGGGAGGGTCTTCGCTGGCCTGCACTGCGGGAGTCTGAGCGTCGGAGACGATAGGAGAACTCCCTGGAAATACAGGAGATTGGCTATTTGGTGTGCCAATCCCTGTCCGGGAGACCTCTCTTGTCGCTCTTCGTCGCTGGATTTCCGTGGAGTAGGTTGGCGGGGTACCCTTTCCTCGAAGGCATTGTTTATTCCCATACGGTTCCCGGACCTCAGTCCGGTTATTCCGATTTTTTCTCTTTTGAATTTTCTTCCTAAAATTTTAATAAACCCCTTGACTTGGTGGCTTAGCCCCATCCCCCTGATAAAACATTATCCACACAACATTTTTTTTTTCATATCGCTGGTGTGAATTTTGGCGATTTCATTACACATCTAAAGCAGAACTCTGTCAGTAATAGTGGCGCAAAATTTAAAATTTTTTCTTCTCGGTTCCAAAGCGTGTCGCTTCGGGACTTGATGCATCCTTTGTTACACATCCTTGTCCTATGGTGGTGGGATTATGCCTCGGCATAAAGTCCAGTAGGACTGCAACCCTAGTGCAATTCCGGGTCTTATGGTGTTTGGGATCCTGTTTCGGCAGGAAGTCCAGTAAGACCCTCTCCTATTCCCCGCTTTAAAACCCCCTCCTCATCCGTGTTTTAGGGTGTTGGGATTGTGCTGCAGCACAAAGTCCACTAAAACACACCTCTCCCTGAATTGCACACCACAGTGGATAACTAAGCATGCATCAAGCCCCAGACACATAGGTCTTCATCTCGCTCCCGATTGCTTCCTCTGCACATGCTCAGTAAATTTTAATTATCGGCGTAACACGACGTTTCCTCCAGCGGTCAACCGCCAAAAAGGAAAGTCTCCAGCATTATTCACGATCGTATTTTGTATTTTTCTCTTCCCCTCCACATTTTTACCTACCCCCATTTTTCTCCCAACCCCCCAATCTAAATATATCAATTTAGCTAAAGACTGCACGTCAAGGGATCTGACAGGGGATTCCTTTCCATGAAGAATTAGTAGGAGAGAAAATTTTACGGCAACTCCACACTCCGAGACTCCAAGGGAATAGCAGCGCCCTGAGTCAGGGTCTGGAGTGATGCGGGCCTGCTAAGCAGGTGAACTCCATCTTGGAACTGGGATGGCCGCGGAGCTTGGTAGACAGTCAAAACCCCAAATCGTTTTGCTTCCTCTCCTTGATAGTGATCACACTCCGAGCTGGAAAGCTGATTCACTATCTGGGAGAGGGACCTAACGAAACAGCCCGAACCGGACGTTCGGAGTTGTAATACTTCCACTGCAATTTTTTTTGTGAATAAGCTTCTTCTTCCTGACAGCCGTCACATTCCGAACTGGAAAGCTGATCCGCTGTCAGGAGGAGGGACCTCATTCGTAATCCCCCTTGAACCAGACGTTCTGGGGTTGATCCTTTTTCGAATCCATAACGACAGGTCCCTTTGCCTCGTTTCCGTGGCCCCTGGATTCGGCCCACCAACGGAAACAGGCTCTGGACGAGTTGGCAACCCTTTTTATTGTCAGAGGAGCCTACCTCTCATAAGGGTAAACGCTCCTCTGCCAATGAAAAGGGAAGGACTGAATCAGCTCTGGACTCTTCGACCTCTCATTAAGGTTCCAGAGGGTCCAGTGCTGATAATGACCGGCTAGCTCAGTCTAGAGCGTGGGTCCAGACGTGGGTCGAGCCACACAATGGGCGCACAAAAGGACCATTTTTCAGCCCCATTGTCCACGGAAGCGAGGCCAATGGACCTGCCCTGTTGTGGTCAAGCACAGATCTGAAAAAAAATTTTAAGTCAAACCATCATACATTTTTCAAGCCGGCAAAAGTAGCCCATTTAATTTCCAAATGCAACCCATAACGGGCTTGCATTCTAAAATTAACTTAACTCCATCCGTCGTGGCTAAGGGCCCCTGTACAAATTGCTTCTAGTACCGTTGCCCCTGAAAAATCCAAAAAGCAAAATGGTACAGCCGCACCAAAATCCTAACATGAGTAGCCGACAAATGCAATGTAAAACTTTGCTTGCAACGGAAAATTCCGAGTCGGGCCCAGTAAATTTGAGTAAAATCCTCAAACATTTGGTTTAGGAAGAATTTCATATTCTGTCTCCAACAAAATTTCGTGGCAGCAAAATGTATGCGCCCGAAAAATAGCAAAGAAAAGCTAACGGTAGTCGCGACCGAGCTAGGTGCGCTGGCTGCATCTGGGTCGAAAAATGTATGCGACCGAGGAAGGGAAGCAAATTTGCTGGTCGGCTTACCTAGCTTAGCCTTGGGCAGGGGCATCGAAAGGGAGTTCGCTGATACGATGGGTACAGTCGGCGGGCAGGTCAAAAGACCGTAGACTTTTGCCTGGCGGGACGAATTAGTCAGTGAGTAATTTGAGATCACGCCGGTCGGACGGAAAATTAGGATTATATTTGATTACACGGCGGCGCACGGACAAGTTTTGGATCCCGATGGATTGCGGGCGGAAAAAGGGTGTATTGTGCGTGGGCGAATTAGGACGAGGCTCGATTTAATAATTTCTTTGATTAAATACGAATCGCGATATTTTTGAGTTATAAGTGCCAGGTGTACATAAGTAGTGGCCTTGAGGCTTATTGACGGAGTTGTCGACTTACGCGGTAGGAACGAGTTCCTGTCTTGACTTTACGGGAGAACACCATGAGACAGATTGTGTATAGTGCTTGTTAAGTTTCGCAATTTTCTTTATTGCCGGATACTAACAATAATTTCGGCATTTGTGACAACACACCTAATTGTCTGTGAGTTAAATCGTTTAGGACGAGATATGAAGTGTGAAACAGGAAAAAGAAGGTATGAGTCCGGAAAATATTGCGCTTGGAGGAAGACATTCTTTATATTCTGATAAACGTCGCGAATTCGAATAAGTTAATTCGAAATAAAGGGGTGATCGAAATAAAATCAAATAGAACCAAAATCAATGCAAACTTTTACAAAATATTACTGTGCGTAACAAAAATTTAATGAAACAGAAAAAACTAATAATATATCTACGAAAACGTTCAAAATGAAAGGAACCACTAATTTTTTTTTACGGAAGAACCCTATGGGGATTAGTCGGAAAGAAATGAGAAACAAAATAAAAGTTAAAACCCTCAAAAAGTTTGGTGGCCTTGTGAAAACTAAAGCCGAATAAAGGCTGAAATAAACCAAAATCAACGAACGCAGAAATAGACAAGCAAGAACAGTAAAAATTTAAATTAAAGTGAAAAAAAGGGAGGGAATTTAAGATGTAGAAAAAAGAAAAAAGTTTTTTAAGTAAAGACAAAAAAAAAAATAATATAAATAAATAAAATAATCAAATAAATAGAAACAATATTTAAAATACAATATAATTCGATAATAATTAAAAGAAATAATTAAACTGAAGCAAAGCGAAGTCAACGTAAAATAAAATAAAACGTAAAAATTAAAAAAAAAAAAAAAGAAGAACAAAACTGGACGAGACATCAGGGAGACCCGAGGAGGGTAAAACTCGGACCTCCACCCCCCCAACGAGGGAACAACCCATCTATGCAGCAGCGGCGGCCGCCCACAGCAGTAACATCTTCAGATTCATCAGCAGCAGCCTCGTCAACAATATTAGCAATTTGCTAAGACCAGGTTTTTTTTTATGCCTATCTTTAACTAAAATTTCCCTTTTGTTTAAAAAAAAAAAAATATATAAATAAAACCAAAAAAAATAAATATATATATAGAATGAAATTTGAACCTTGATAAAACAAAGAAATTTTCCTATTTTTTCTCGACCAAAACGAAATTAGAAAAATTAAAAAGGGAAATTTAAGCTAAAATTTATAAAGTAGAACAAAAATTTTACTTAAATATTACTAAATTTTTTTTTATTTATAAAACAAAAATTTCCGTATAAAACGAGGATTTCAAGATGAAACCAAAATTTTTTTTTTGTCGATAAAACCAAAAATTTCCACATGAAACGAGAACGTTAAAATGAAAACAGATTAGAAGATAAAACAAAAATTCTAGAATAGAAAATTTTTTTTTGGAAACAAAAATTTCAAGGCGCAACCAAAATTCTAAGATGGAAACAAACATTTTGTTTATGAATATACATATATATAAAAATTTTGCTTGTATTATATATATATAAAACAAGGTTTAGTAGGGATTATTTAGTTTTATTTTTTTTTATCACTAAGTGAATAGAGTGTACAGATTTTTTTTGTTGATTGCTAAATGCGATTAAGTAGAAGGAAGATTGTAATAAAGTAGGATCATAAATTGGTAACAAAATTTCTGTTTTGCTCCCTAAGTCCCCTCACTCTCTTCAGTCTCAACTAGCGGTTTTCGCGTTTTTTTTTAATTTCTTAGGGACCTCCCAAAATAATTGGGCCAACGGAAGGTCATGGGCGGTTGTGGCATAGGCCAGGGGGATCCATTCCATCGGGATCCCCCCCCCCCCTTTCGGAGAGTCAATCCAGGCAGTGACAGGGGTTCCTCCTGCCACAGTCCTTTTCCCTAACCCCGAATTTTTTTTCGATCCTGTCGCGCGAGATATTCGTTGCGGGCAGCTCGCCCCGGTGGCTAAGTGCGGCATTTTGGCAACCCCCCCACACTACCGCATGCTAGCCTGCCAGCTCGCGCTGCCGCAAACCATCGGGATACAGTTTTTGCCGAGCTGTATTGAGCTCGCTCCCACAACAACTGCCATTACTGTATCTCTTCAACGATGTATTTGCTTGATATTGAAACTGGAAAATGTTCAGTTCATTTAATATGTCTATTTCTTAATGGATTAATTGCCCTCTTCAGTACCTATCATAGGTACCTAATTTTATTATTATATAGGAAAGCAGAAGGCATTTGATTACAATAATTCATGCCAGAATTTATTTGTTAAAGGCCGTACGTTGAATATTAAATACAATATTACATTTTTTTGAAATTTCTCTAATGCAAACAATGTGAAAGGAATATTTCAGAGAAATTAACATTCAGAAGGGTAAAGGGTGGTAATTTTGTGTGACATTTGTGCAAAACAGCATAATGAATTTTTTTAAACTGGAAATAAAATATTTTACTAGAGCTTTTTCGTTTTTATTTCTTCGGCCAAATGCCGTGTACTAAGCTCTTCTTCACTATACCCAAAGCTGTTCCTTTTTAGGCTTGCATGTCCGCTGAAAACTTAGAACTCTTGGTTTGTAGCTATAATTTAAATTAAATAAACTTAATTTAATATTCGGGCATATTCCAGAATCCGTCGGAGAGGTTACGAACAGAATTTTCTCTACAAAAATGAGTAAATCTAAAATTACTGCCATTACTGTATCTCTTCAACGGCAATACCAAATTCCTGTAAGATTGGGTCCAATATGGAAGTCAAATTTTTCCTAGGTACAACACGTCCAGGCTATACGAATTTATACGTAGAATAGCTTTTGCGAAATTTTAAATAAATCTGTATTTTACAAAAAATTCAATTCTAATGAACTCCGAAATGCTTTATCTCAAAATTGGAACTTATTACAGTTAATGTTAGTACGTTACAAGCTTTTAATTTGTGGCGACCCATTCAACATGACCAACAGATGTCGCTGAGCCATACGCATCCAACTTCAGGCATAACTCCACCCAGCTTCACTCAAGTCTTGTACGTCATGAAGTGAGTTCGCTGTGTACAAATTGTCTACTCAAAAAGCAAACATATAATTTATCCGTGACTGGAGATTTTAGTTTTTCGTTGAGGTGCAGAGAATTTCTGAACTACTTGAAGTACTGTTTTTCCAGCACATATTACGGGGAGTTGGATTGTTGTAATATATCAAGCACGCTAAAGGAAAAGATCGAGCAAATGAAAAATTGTAACCGGGACTGGATTTATTCGAGGCGATAGATGTTATTTGTATCTTGATAGATTTTCAGCTTAGTTACATTTCATGAACTATTTCAAGAGCGCATGATAAATAGCTGTAAAATTAAGCAATTATATTAGTTTTGGATCCTGTTAGTAAAAAAGAGATCTCAGTCACATATTCTGAGTATAAGAAGTAAGATAAATCTGTTTGGAAGTTTTTAATTGCGCTTACATTCTGTAGATTGCGAACATCCGATATGCAACTTTTGCAAAAGTACGGAATACACGACCCGAACTTGTTTCGCAGTTTAATAATCGAACTTGGACGGGCTGCGATTATCAGATTATCATTGATTTGTTAGAAGTTAAAGCAACAAGCCCAATACTAATAAAGCGGACTGGATATGGGAGTACAAGAGGTTCAATAGATTATCTTTAAATAACAAATTTATTATGAATGAAAAGGCGCTTCTTTCATATTGTAGAATTACTCGCGTGTTGAGCACATTTTGAAGTATTTTGAGACAGGAGTTAGGGTCGGTAAATACCCATCCCTCCCTAGTTTGGACCAAATTGACTTTGCTGCGTTGAAGGAAGAAGTAAGTCCGTTATTATGTAAAATCCTAAATTATTCACAGACTTTAGGATGAGTGGCAACTGTTGTTTAATTACATCCTGCCGTTTCCACACTTACTGGAAAGATATTTGCTTGATATTGAAACTGGAAAATGTTCAGTTCATTTAATATGTCTATTTCTTAATGGATTAATTGCCCTCTTCAGTACCTATTATAGGTACCTAATTTCATTATTATATAGGAAAGCAGAAGGCATTTGATTAGAATAATTCATGCCAGAATTTATTTATTAAAGACCGTACGTGAAATATTAAATACAATATTACATTTTTTTGGGATTTCTCTAATGCAAACAATGTGAAATGAATATTTCAGAGACATTGACATTCAGAAGGGTAAAGGGTGGTAATTTTGTGTGACATGTGTGCCAAACAGCATAATGTATTTTTTAAACTGGAAATAAAATATTTTACTTGACCTTTTTCCTTTTTATTTCTTCGGCCAAATGCCGTGTACGAGCCCTTTTGTTAATGCACTAAGCTCTTCTTCACTATACCCAAAGCCGTTCCTTTTTAGGCTTGCATGTCCGCTTAAAACTTAGAACTCTTGGTTTGTAACTATAATTTAAATTAAATAAACTTAATTTAATATTCGGGCATATTCCAGAATCCGTCGGAGAGGTTACAAACAGAATTTTCTCTACAAAAATAAGTAAATCTAAAATTACTGCCATTACTGTATCTCTTCAACGATGTATTTGCTTGATATTGAAACTGGAAAAAGTTCAGTTCATTTAATATGTATATTTCTTAATGGATTAATTGCCCTCTTCAGTACCTATCATAGGTACCTAATTTTATTATTATATAGGAAAGCAGAAGGCATTTGATTACAATAATTCATGCCAGAATTTATTTGTTAAAGGCCGTACGTTGAATATTAAATACAATATTACATTTTTTTGAAATTTCTCTAATGCAAACAATGTGAAAGGAATATTTCAGAGAAATTGACATTCAGAAGGGTAAAGGGTGGTAATTTTGTGTGACATTTGTGCAAAACAGCATAATGTATTTGTTTAAACTGGAAATAAAATATTTTACTAGACCTTTTTCGTTTTTATTTCTTCGGCCAAATGCCGTGTACTAAGCTCTTCTTCACTATACCCAAAGCTGTTCCTTTTTAGGCTTGCATGTCCCCTGAAAACTTAGAACTCTTGGTTTGTAGCTATAATTTAAATTAAATAAACTTAATTTAATATTCGGGCATATTCCAGAATCCGTCGGAGAGGTTACGAACAGAATTTTCTCTACAAAAATGAGTAAATCTAAAATTACTGCCATTACTGTATCTCTTCAACGGCAATACCAAATTCCTGTAAGATTGGGTCCAATATGGAAGTCGAATTTTTCCTAGGTACAACACGTCCAGGCTATACGAATTTATACGTAGAATAGCTTTTGCGAAATTTTAAATAAATTTGTATTTTACAAAAAATTCAATCAAGGCGCCCGGTCGGGCGCCGTGTTGATAGAAAAAAAAAAAAAAAAATTGTTTTCGTGCGCCCGAACAAAGACTTATTACGCGAATGTGAGAGAAAATGTCGTTATTTTCGGTGTTTTAGTTCTCATTGATGATATCCAAGACATTTTGGAAAATGTCGATAAGGTATTCGACAGAAATCCAAAAGTTATCTTAGCAGAAAAAATTTCAATCAATTACGTCGCGGGGTTCAGAAGTTATTCGTGTTTCTTTAAATAAAAAACTTTAAATAATTATTCAGTGTGCGACGATTTTTCAGACTTCCGGTACTTCCGGTTGCGATGTCTTGCGATGTCTGCACGCATTTACTCTATCGAATTCAGTGTGCGATATATTTTTCAGCCATCCGCTGCTTCCAGTTGCGATCATGGAAATATGAACTAAGCACGGAACGGCTGTAAGCCAGATTTAGCGTACCACATTTCCTGATGGGTTAGAATTGGCTGTGTTCGTATGGTCGCTCAGTGCAGGCGTAAATATGAAGACATAATCAGAAGGGGGCTTACAATTCAAAATTTTCTGAAGTTCTTTCCATAATGTCTATGCCCCCTTTAACATTTATTTACACGCTGCCATTCACCGCTTGCGCCCCGCTTGCGACGATTCTTATTTAGCTCTCCCTCATAAACGCTGTTGCTGTTCTCCTCTAGGAAGCACCCCTTAGGTGGTCGCTCACGTATAGGGTTCATACACGATGCAGCCGTTCCGTGCTTAGTTAGTATTTCTATGGTTGCGATGCTGCACGCCTTTACTCTATCGCATATAATAGGCGAAGTCATCACACCGAACTTTTGAATATTCATCATAAACAACCGTTAAAAACAAAAATGCTAATATCTCGGAAACCGTTGCTCGTAGACGATTTTTAATGAAAATTTTATCCCCCACCGGTACCATCATCTTAACCGGAGGAAGCATATAGAACCCATTGGCATTTCAAAAAATGTAATATTACTAACTTTAATTATTCAGGAACCGTGAAAAACAAAAATGCTAATATCTTGGAAACCGTTGCTCGTAGACGATTTTTAATGAACATTTTATCCCCCACCGGCACCATCACCCTAACCGGAGGAAGCATATAGAACCCATTGGCATTTCAAAAAATGTAATATTATTAACTTTAATTATTCAGGAACCGTTAAAAACAAAAATGCTAATATCTTGGAAACCGTTGCTCGTAGACGATTTTTAATGAAAATTTTATCCCCCACCGGCACCATCACCCTAACCGGAGGAAGCATATAGAACCCATTGGCATTTCAAAAAATGTAATATTACTAACTTTAATTATTCAGGAACCGTTAAAAACAAAAATGCTAATATCTCGGAAACCGTTGCTCGTAGACGATTTTTAATACGCTTTTATTAGCTTCACTTGACCCACTTCCCGGTCTTCGATTAGGATGAAATTTTGCACACGCTCTGAGTTCTGATGACAATACATGACTAGCTAAGAAACGTCATTACAAATGCAATATGGCGGCCTCCCCAAGATGGCGGACTGGCTGTTTGAAATCCACCCCAATGATATGGGTATCAAATGAAAGGGTTTGCTTTCAGGAATACGAAAAAAATAGTCACGTGACTTAAATCCAACATGGCGGACACCAAGATGGCGGACAGGCTATTTGAAATGCACCCCCATGATATGGGTATCAAATGAAAGGGCTTGCTGTCAGGAATACGAAAAAAATAGTCACGTGACTTAAATCCAACATGGCGGACATCCAAGATGGCGGACAGGCTATTTGAAATGCACCCCCATGATATGGGTACCAAATGAAAGGGTTTGCTGTCAGGAATACGAAAAAAATAGTCACGTGACTTAAATCCAACATGGCGAACATCCAAGATGGCGGACAGGCTATTTGAAATGCACCCCCATGATATGGGTACCAAATGAAAGGGTTTGCTGTCAGGAATACGAAAAAAGTAGTCACGTGACTTAAATCCAACATGGCGGACATCCAAGATGGCGGACCGGCTATTTGAAATGCACCCCCATGATATGGGTATCAAATGAAAGGGTTTGCTGTCAGGAATACGAAAAAAATAGTCACGTGACTTAAATCCAATATGGCGGACATCCAAGATGGCGGACAGGCTATTTAAAATGAACCCCCATGATATGGGTATCAAATGAAAGGGTTTGCTGTTAGGAATGCGAAAAAAATAGTCACGTGACTTAAATCCAATATGGCGGACATCCAAGATGGCGGACAGGCTATTTGAAATGCATCCCCATGATATGGGTATCAAATGAAAGGGCTTGCTGTCAGGAACACGAAAAAAATAGTCACGTGACTTAAATCCAATATGGCGGACATCCAAGATGGCGGACAGGCTATTTAAAATGAACCCCCATGATATGGGTATCAAATGAAAGGGTTTGCTGTCAGGAATGCGAAAAAAATAGTCACGTGACTTAAATCCAATATGGCGGACATCCAAGATGGCGGACAGGCTATTTAAAATGAACCCCCATGATATGGGTATCAAATGAAAGGGTTTGCTGTCAGGAATGCGAAAAAAATAGTCACGTGACTTAAATCCAATATGGCGGACGTCCAAGTTGGCGGACAGGCTATTTGAAATGCATCCCATTGATATGGGTATCAAATGAAAGGGCTTGCTGTCAGGAACACGAAAAAAATAGTCGCGGGACTTAAATCCAACATGGCGGACATCCAAAATGGCGGACAGGCTATTTGAAATGCACCCCCATGATATGGGTACCAAATGAAAGGGTTTGCTGTCAGGAATACGAAAAAAGTAGTCACGTGACTTAAATCCAACATGGCGGACATCCAAGATGGCGGACCGGCTATTTGAAATGCACCCCCATGATATGGGTATCAAATGAAAGGGTTTGCTGTCAGGAATACGAAAAAAATAGTCACGTGACTTAAATCCAATATGGCGGACATCCAAGATGGCGGACAGGCTATTTAAAATGAACCCCTATGATATGGGTATCAAATGAAAGGGTTTGCTGTTAGGAATGCGAAAAAAATAGTCACGTGACTTAAATCCAATATGGCGGACATCCAAGATGGCGGTCAGGCTATTTGAAATGCATCCCCATGATATGGGTATCAAATGAAAGGGCTTGCTGTCAGGAACACGAAAAAACTAGTCACGTGACTTAAATCCAATATGGCGGACATCCAAGATGGCGGACAGGCTATTTAAAATGAACCCCCATGATATGGGTATCAAATGAAAGGGTTTGCTGTCAGGAATACGAAAAAAATAGTCACGTGACTTAAATCCAATATGGCGGACATCCAAGATGGCGGATAGGCTATTTAAAATGAACCCCCATGATATGGATATCAAATGAAAGGGTTTGCTGTCAGGAATACGAAAAAAATAGTCACGTGACTTAAATCCAACATGGAGGACATCCAAGATGGCGGACAGGCTATTTGAAATGCATCCCCATGACATGGGTATCAAATGAAAGAGCTTGCTGTCAGGAACACGAAAAAAATAGTCACGTGACTTAAATCCAACATGGCGGACATCCAAGATGGCGGATAGGCTATTTGAAATGCACCCCCATGATATGGGTATCAAATGAAAGGGTTTGCTGTCAGGAATACGAAAAAAATAGTCACGTGACTTAAATCCAACATGGCGGACATCCAAGATGGCGGACAGGCTATTTGAAATGCACCCCCATGATATGGGTATCAAATGAAAGGGTTTGCTGTCAGGAATACGAAAAAAATAGTCACGTGACTTAAATCCAATATGGCGGACATCCAAGATGGCGGACAGGCTATTTAAAATGAACCCCCATGATATGGGTATCAAATGAAAGGGTTTGCTGTCAGGAATGCGAAAAAAATAGTCACGTGACTTAAATCCAATATGGCGGACGTCTAAGATGGCGGACAGGCTATTTGAAATGCATCCCCATGATATGGGTATCAAATGAAAGGGCTTGCTGTCAGGAACACGAAAAAAATAGTCACGGGACTTAAATCCAACATGGCGGACATCCAAGATGGCGGACAGGCTATTTGAAATGCACCCCCATGATATGGGTACCAAATGAAAGGGTTTGCTGTCAGGAATACGAAAAAAGTAGTCACGTGACTTAAATCCAACATGGCGGACATCCAAGATGGCGGACCGGCTATTTGAAATGCACCCCCATGATATGGGTATCAAATGAAAGGGTTTGCTGTCAGGAATACGAAAAAATAGTCACGTGACTCAAATCCAATATGGCGGACGTCCAAGATGGCGGACAGGCTATTTTAAATGCACCCCCATGATATGGGTATCAAATGAAAGGGTTTGCTGTCAGGAATACGAAAAAAATAGTCACGTGACTTAAATCCAACATGGCGGACATCCAAGATGGCGGACAGGCTATTTGAAATACACCCCCATGATATAGGTATCAAATGACTTCTTGAGAGTGGGCACTATACAAGTATGCTGCGAGATAAAAATAACTGGGTCGAAATTGACGACTTACACTTTACGAGAAAATTCTGGCCTTACAAAGCTGAAGGGGTTTATATTCTGCTTCTTCAGCAACAGTGAGTCACTCAATAAAAAAATTAGTGGAAAAAAATGTTCGGGGGCGATTTACATAACAACAGACGAATATTCATATCCTTAAGCTGACCTTATCAGAGCCGGCTTGATTATAGACATTGCAGTATTATATGATATGATGCAAAGGCGAGCGTAGCGAGCGCGATTTTCTTGGGTTTTTTCAAAAGACATGACCTTAATTAAAGGCAATTTTAAGACAATTTTAAGTTTTGTTTCTTTATATGTTATAGTCGCCATTTAAATCGCCGCAAATTGGCGCACAACAACTTTGCTGACATTTGGGAAGGAAGGGGGTAGCTGGAAGTTCAAACCTCAAAACCGCTCCTGTGTACGCGCCCGCCATATACGTTAATAAGAAAAAAGTGACTCCTGCTAAAAACGTCACTAATTAATTATTAATTAATTAATATACTCTATAAATCGACAACAAAAAAAACTGATATCCCACAAAAAAAAAATTGAAATTTTTCTAAGAAGAAGTGTTGATAGGAAAAAACGGCTCTGGCAAACATTTCTTGTACGAAAGACCTTAAATATAATATGAAGACCTTATAAATATTATAATAAAAATCCAGCAACAAAAAGAACTGATATGTGCGAATATTACAAGAATATAAGATTTTCGCTGATAAGTGGGTTGGAGGAGGAGGATGCATTACACGTCAACACGAGAGAGACAGCAAAAGAAACCAACGATTCTCTTCAAGACTATCAACAGCCCGCTTTTGCGTACAGATACATACTTGTTACAAAATAAATTCTGAAATTAAAAGTGTTTAATTTGATTACTTTTGTGACATCCCTTAAAACTAACACTTTGAACTCTGACATCATATAAGCCCTGCCTACTTACCTACTGGCGGGCGGTAGGTACTGGCAGACCTACGGAGTTAAATGTTTTTTTATCTAATTTTCCTTTTTCATTGCTATTATTTTATCAATTATTCTTTCTTTCATTTTATCGCTTCAAAATATAAAGTCTACGACAAATAAAATGTTGTTCTCTTATTTTCAACTTTTATTGTTATTTAATCAATTAATTTAATAAAATTCTTTATTTTATTGTGTCAATTGAAAGTTTTTTGGAAGTACTGTCAGTGCTGTTGCAGTTTATCTGTTAAATGGTCACGCTTGGAATACTTTAAAATATATGCTTGCCTCTCTCGGTATCAAGGCGCCCGGTCGGGCGCCGTGTTGATAGAAAAAAAAAAAAATAATTTTTTTTTCGTGCGCCCGAACAAAGACTTATTACGCGAATGTGAGAGAAAATGTCGTTATTTTCGGTGTTTTAGTTCTCATTGATGATATCCAAGACATTTTGGAAAATGTCGATAACGCATTCGACAGAAATCCAAAAGTTATCTTAGCAAAAAAAATTTCAATCAATTACGTCGCGGGGTTCAGAAGTTATTCGTGTTTCTTTAAATAAAAAACTTTAAATAATTATTCAGTGTGCGACGATTTTTCAGGCTTCCGGTACTTCCGGTTGCGATGTCTTGCGATGTCTGCACGCATTTACTCAATCGAATTCAGTGTGCGATATATTTTTCAGCCATCCGCTGCTTCCAGTTGCGATGCTGCACGCCTTTACTCTATCGCATATAATAGGCGAAGTCATCACACCGAACTTTTGAATATTCATCATAAAGAACCGTTAAAAACAAAAATGCTAATATCTCGGAAACCGTTGCTCGTAGACGATTTTTAATGAAAATTTTATCCCCCACCGGTACCATCATCTTAACCGGAGGAAGCATATAGAACCCATTGGCATTTCAAAAAATGTAATATTATTAACTTTAATTATTCAGGAGCCGTTAAAAAACAAAAATGCTAATATCTCGGAAACCGTTGCTCGTAGACGATTTTTAATGAAAATTTTATCCCCCACCGGTACCATCATCTTAACCGGAGGAAGCATATAGAACCCATTGGCATTTCAAAAAATGTATAATAATATTACTAACTTTAATTATTAAGGAACCGTTAAAAACAAAAATGCTAATATCTCGGAAACCGTTGCTCGTAGACGATCTTTAATGAAAATTTTATCCCCCACCGGTACCATCACCTTAACGGGAGGAAGCATATAGAACCCATTGGCATTTCAAAAGATGTAATATTATTAACTTTAATTATTCAGGAGCCGTTAAAAAACAAAAATGCTAATATCTCGGAAACCGTTGCTCGCTCGTAGACGATTTTTAATGAAAATTTTATCCCCCACCGGTACCATTACCTTAACCGGAGGAAGCATATAGAACCCATTGGCATTTCAAAAAATGTAATATTACTAACTTTAATTATTAAGGAACCGTTAAAAACAAAAATGCTAATATCTCGGAAACCGTTGCTCGTAGACGATCTTTAATGAAAATTTTATCCCCCACCGGTACCATCACCTTAACGGGAGGAAGCATATAGAACCCATTGGCATTTCAAAAAATGTAATATTATTAACTTTAATTATTCAGGAACCGTTAAAAACAAAAATGCTAATATCTCGGAAACCGTTGCTCGTAGACGATTTTTAATGAAAATTTTATCCCCCACCGGTACCATCACCTTAACCGGAGGAAGCATTTAGAACCCATTGGCATTTCAAAAAATGTAATATTACTAACTTTAATTATTAAGGAACCGTTAAAAACAAAAATGCTAATATCTCGGAAACCGTTGCTCGTAGACGATTTTTAACACGCTTTTATTAGCTTCACTTATAACTAACTAACTATGTATGTAAGAAAATCTTAGAATCTTAATTTGACCCACTTCCCGGTCTTCGATTAGGATGAAATTTTGCACACGCTCTGAGTTCTGATGACAATACATGACTAGCTAAGAAACGTCATTACAAATCCAATATGGCGGCCTCCCCACGATGGCGGACTGGCTGTTTGAAATGCACCCTCATAATATGGGTATCAAATGAAAGGGTTTGCTGTCAGGAATACGTAAAAAATAGTCACGTGACTTAAATCCAACATGGCGGACATCCAAGATGGCGGATTGGCTAATTGAAATGCACCCCCATGATATGGGTATCAAATGAAAGGGTATGCTGTCAGGAACATAGAAATACTAACTAAGCACGGAACGGCTGTATCGTGTATGAACCCTATACGTGAGCGACCACCTAAGGGGTGCTTCCTAGAGGAGAACAGCAACAGCGTTTATGAAGCGTTTATGAGGGAGAGCTAAATAAGAATCCTCACAAGCGGGGCGCAAGCGGTGAATGGCAGCGTGTAAATAAATGTTAAAGGGGGCATAGACATTATGGAAAGAACTTCAGAAAATTTTGAATTGTAAGCCCCCTTCTGATTATGTCTACATATTTACGCCTGCACTGAGCGACCATACGAACACAGCCAATTCTAACACATCAGGGAATGTGGTACGCTAAATCTGGCTTACAGCCGTTCCGTGCTTAGTTCATATTTCCATGGTCAGGAATACGAAAAAAATAGTCACGTGACTTAAATCCAACATGGCGGCCTCCCCACGATGGCGGACTGGCTGTTTGAAATGCACCCCCATGATATGGGTATCAAATGAAAGGGTTTGCTGTCAGGAATACGAAAAAAATAGTCACGTGACTTAACTCCAACATGGCGGACATCCAAGATGGCGGATTGGCTATTTGAAATGGACCCCCATGATATGGGTATCAAATGAAAGGGTTTGCTGTCAGGAATACGAAAAAAATAGTCACGTGACTTAAATCCAACATGGCGGACGTCCAAGATGGCGGACAGGCTATTTGAAATGCACCCCCATGATATGGGTATCAAATGAAAGGGTATGCTGTCAGGAATACGAAAAAAATAGTCACGTGACTTAAATCCAACATGGCGGCCTCCCCAAGATGGCGGACTGGCTGTTTGAAATGCACCCCCATGATATGGGTATCAAATGAAAGGGTTTGCTGTCAGGAATACGAAAAAAAAAGTCACGTGACTTAAATCCAATATGGCGGACGTCTAAGATGGCGGACAGGCTATTTGAAATTCACCCCCATGATATGGGCATCAAATGAAAGGGTTTGCTGTCAGGAATACGAAAAAAATAGTCAGGTGACTTAAATCCAACATGGCGGACATCCAAGATGATGGATTGGCTATTTGAAATGCACCCCCATGATATGGGTATCAAATGAAAGGGTTTGCTGTCAGGAATACGAAAAAAATAGTCACGTAACTTAAATCCAATATGGCGGACGTCCAAGATGGCGGACAGGCTATTTGAAATGCGTCCCCATGATATGGGTATCAAATGAAAGGGTTTGCTGTCAGGAATACGAAAAAAATAGTCACGTGACTTAAATCCAATATGGCGGACGTCTAAGATAGCGGACAGGCTATTTGAAATTCACCCCCATGATATGGGCATCAAATGAAAGGGTTTGCTGAATGGGATACGAAATAAGAAGACTAAAAAGTATAAAATAAAAATAATAGTTTAAAAAACTCAAAAACACGCTTTTAGCACGCACTAAAAATTACAAAATAATTCGTACATTTAGTTTGATGACTCAAGAGTTTTCCCTTTGCCAAATCTTCATTAGATCGCAGGTAAACATAAACAATTTCAGTTAGTGATGAACGATAAATAATTACCTATGCGAAATGGTTATAAGTAGGTAATCATCTTTATTAAATATTTACTATGATTTATTATGAAAGCAAGCGTGCAGCGTTTTGTCCAAAAAGAATAAAGATTACATAAACGCTCCACGCTTTCTTTCATAATAAATCATAGTAAATATTTAATAAAGATGATTACCTACTTATAACCATTACGCATCCATCCACTAATTTGTGCGATACAGCTTAAACTGTTTATAATTCAGGATGGTGTCATTTCAAAAATTGCAAAATATTCCATTAAAAGTATCCCCACTTCTAAACTTAAGATTGCAGGTCATTATTACAATGTCGTGAGTGCAATATTTCATCACGGACTTCTTGAGAGTGGGCACTATACAAGTATGCTGCGAGATAAAAATAACTGGGTCGAAATTGACGACTTACACGTTACGAGAAAATCCTGGCCTTACAAAGCTAAAGGGGTTTATATTCTGCTTCTTCAGCAACAGTCAGTCACTCAATAAAAAAATGAGTGGAAAAAAATGTTCGCGGGCGATTTACATAACAACAGACGAATATTCATGTCCTTAAGCTGACCTTATCAGCGCCGGCTCGATTATAGACATTGCAGTATTATATGATGCAAAGGCGAGCGAGCGTAGCGAGCGCGATTTTTTTGGGTTTTTTCAAAAGACATGACCTTAATAAAGGCAATTTTAAGACAATTTTAGGTTTTGTTTCTTTATATAGTATAGTCGCCATTTAAATCGCCGCAAATTGGCGCACAACAACTTTGCTGACATTTGGGAAGGAAGGGGGTAGGGGGAAGTTCAAACCTCAAAACCGCTCCTGTGTACGCGCCCGCCATATACGTTAATAAGAAAAAAGTGACTCCTGCTAAAAAACGTTACTAATTAATTCAAGGTATACTCTATAAATCGACAACAAAAAAAAACTGATATCCCACAAAAAAAAATTGAAATTTTTCTAAGAAGAAGTGTTGATAGGAAAAAACGGCTCTGGCAAACATTTCTTGTACAAAAGACCTTAAAAATAATATGAAGACCTTATAAATAGTAAAAATCCAGCAACAAAAAGAACTGATATGTGCGAATATTACAAGAATATAAGATTTTCGCTGATAAGTGGGTTGGAGGAGGAGGATGCATTACACGTCAACACGAGAGAGACAGCAAAAGAAACCAACGATTCTCTTCAAGACTATCAACAGCCCGCTTTTAGCGAAACCTAATAATTTAGATCGTACCTACGTAGAATAAGTACGCTCAGGAAGGAGCCCACAAAGGTATAAAATGATACCGAGAGAGGCAAGCATATATGTTAAAGTATTTCAAGCGTGACCATTTAACAGATAAAGTGCAACAGCACTGGCAGTACTTCCAAAAAACTTTTAATTGACACAATAAAATAAAGAATTTTATTAAATTAATTGATTAAATAACAATAAAAGTTGAAAATAAGAGAACAACATTTTATTTGTCGTAGACTTTATATTTTGACGCGATAAAATGAAAGAAAGAATAATTGATAAAATAATAGCAATGAAAAAGGAAAATTAGATAAAAAAACATTTAACTCCGTAGGTCTGCCAGTACCTACCGCCCGCCATTAGGTAAGTAGGCAGGGCTTATATGATGTCAGAGTTCAAAGTGTTAGTTTTAAGGGATGTGACAAAAGTAATCAAATTAAACACTTTTAATTTCAGAATTTATTTTGTAACAAGTATGTATCTGTACGCAAAAGCGGGCTGTTGATAGTCTTGAAGAGAATCGTTGGTTTCTTTTGCTGTCTCTCTCGTGTTGCCGTGTAATGCATCCTCCTCCTCCAACCCACTTATCAGCGAAAATCTTATATTCTTGTAATATTCGCACATATCAGTTCTTTTTGTTGCTGGATTTTTATTATTTATAAGGTCTTCATATTATATTTAAGGTCTTTTGTACAAGAAATGTTTGCCAGAGCCATTTTTTTCTATCAACACTTCTTAGAAAAATTTCAATTTTTTTTTTTGTGGGATCATTTTATACCTTTGTGGGCTCCTTCCTGAGCGTACTTATTCTACGTACGATCTAAATTTTTAGGTTTCGCTAAAAGCGGGCTGTTGATAGTCTTGAAGAGAATCGTTGGTTTCTTTTGCTGTCTCTCTCGTGTTGACGTGTAATGCATCCTCCTCCTCCAACCCACTTATCAGCGAAAATCTTATATTCTTGTAATATTCGCACATATCAGTTCTTTTTGTTGCTGGATTTTTATTATTTATAAGGTCTTCATATTATATTTAAGGTCTTTCGTACAAGAAATGTTTGCCAGAGCCGTTTTTTCCTATCAACACTTCTTCTTAGAAAAATTTCAATTTTTTTTTTTGTGGGATTCTAATGAACTCCGAAATGCTTTATCTCAAAATTGGAACTTATTACAGTTAATGTTAGTACGTCACAAACTTTTAATTTGTGGCGACCCATTCAACATGACCAACAGATGTCGCTGAGCCATACGCATCCAACTTCAGGCATAACTCCACCCAACTTCACTCAAGTCTTGTACGTCATGAAGTGAGTTCGCTGTGTACAAATTGTCTACTCAAAATGCAAACATATAATTTATCCGTGACTGGAGATTTTAGTTTTTCGTTGAGGTGCAGAGAATTTCTGAACTACTTGAGGTACTGTTTTTCCAGCACATATTACGGGGAGTTGGATTGTTGTAATATATCAAGCACGCTAAAGGAAAAGATCGAGCAAATGAAAAATTGTAACCGGGACTGGATTTATTCGAGGCGATAGATGTTATTTGTATCTTGATAGATTTTCAGCTTAGTTATATTTCATGAACTATTTCAAGAGCGCATAATAAATAGCGGTAAAATTAAGCAATTATATTAGTTTTGGATCCTGTGAGTAAAAAAGAGATCTCAGTCACATATTCTGAGTATAAGAAGTAAGATAAATCTGTTTGGAAATTTTTAATTGAGGTTACATTCTATAGATTGCGAACATCCGATATGCAACTTATGCAGAAGTACGGAATATACGACCCGAACTTGTTTCGCAGTTTAATAATCGAACTTGGACGGGCTGCGATTATCATTGATTTGTTAGAAGTTAAAGCAACAAGCCCAATACTAATAAAGCGGACTGGATATGGGAGCACAAGAGGTTCAATAGATTATCTTTAAATAACAAGTTTATTATGTATGAAAAGGCGCTTTTTTCATATTGTAGAATTATTCGCGTGTTGAGCACATTTTGAAGTATTTTGAGACAGGCGTTGTGGTCGGTAAATACCTATCCCTCCCTAGTTTGGACCAAATTGACTTTGCTGCGTTGAAGGAAGAAGTAAGTCCGTTATTATGTAAAATCCTAAATTATTCACAGACTTTAGGATGAGTGGCAACTGTTGTTTAATTACATCCTGCCGTTTCCACACTTACTGGAAAGATATTTGCTTGATATTGAAACTGGAAAATGTTCAGTTCATTTAATATATCTATTTCTTAATGGATTAATAAGTACCTAATACCTTAGGTACCTAATACCTTAGGTACCTAATTTCATTATTATATAGGAAAGTAGAAGGCATTTGATTACAATAATTCATGCCAGATTTTATTTGTTAAAGGCCGTAAGTTGAATATTAAATACAATATTACATTTTTTTGGAATTTCTCTAATGCAAACAATGTGAAAGGAATATTTCAGAGACATTAACATTCAGAAGGGTAAAGGGTGGTAATTTTGTGTGACATTTGTGCAAAAGAGCATAATGTATAATATTTTTTTAAACTGCAAATAAAATATTTTACTTGACCTTTTTCGTTTTTATTTCTTCGGCCAAATGCCGTGTACTAAGCTCTTCTTCACTATGATGTAGATGTAGATGTAGATTATCATGAGGCGGGTAAATAAACCCTGCACTTATACTAAAGGTCCATTGTACAGTCCTCGAAAAGAGAGACCGACATCTGAATTAATCTCGGTGCCCATATTGAGCCGTTAGACGACCAGTTCTTCTAACAAAGCTCAAGATGGTGGGCAGCGTGAGTTTATGTAGATCCTTGGGATCTACATGATGGTTCCCGAATAAAGCGGCTCTGGCACTGTTGTAGAACGGACATGCACACAAGACGTGAGCAATAGTCACGTCCTCCAACTCGCATCCGCATAGCGGCGAATCCGCTATTCGTAAGGTATGAAGATGCTTGTTCAGCCTGCAATGGCCAGTAATAATGGCCATTGCTTGGCTCAACTGGCATCTACTGAGGTTGAGTAGACGTCTACCTAGGCCTAGGTCGACGTTGCAAGAACATCTTAGACTGTCTACAATCCAATCTCGCGGCCCACCTCTCATTGTGCTCAGAGCGGACCCAATCCTCCATCGAGCGACTGATGAGAGATGGTGCAACACCCACGTAGGGTTCTGGTCCTATAAAGGAAGAGCAGGCCCCTTCTTTCGCCAACCTGTCCGCAGTCTCATTGCCTGCTATGTTACAGTGGCCAGGAACCCAGATTATTGAGACTTGATTTGTGGTCGCAATAAGATCAAGCGAGTGACGACACTCACTGAGAAGTTTAGACGAGACTAAATACGAGTCAAGTGCTTTAAGAGCAGCTTGACTGTCGGAAAAAATAAAAATGTTTTTCCCACTCAGTCTCCTCTTCAAAATCTCTTGTGCACAGATCATGATGCCAAGAACTTCCGCCTGGAAAACGGAGACGAACCTGCCTAGCGAGCGGGAGATGCACACATCTTCACTCAGATCGTACACTCCCACTCCAGCCAGACCCTCTGTGAGGGATCCGTCCGTGAACCACGCAGAGCCTGCATCCGACACTGTGTTGCAGAGATAGTCCTCATCCCACTCCGTTCTGGAGGGAATGGACACTACATACCTTTTACATAGACTGAGACGGGGCGTTACATAATCCGAGATCATTTGGACGCAACTGTTGGTATGTAACAATCTGTCCCAGATCTTAGAGTGCCCTATCAGCCGATGATTGGGTCGCCAGAGATTGTTTTGAACAAGGCGCAGGGCCGAATTCATCGCTTCTTTGTGCACGATGATATCGAGCGGAGCCAGGGAGAGAGCCAACTCAATCGCAGCCGTTGGAGAAGATCTCATTGCTCCTGTGATGGCTAAGCAGGCCAATCTTTGTACCTTAGATAATGTACCTTTGATGGTGCTTAGATTTGTTTTTCCCACCAGACCAGCGCCCCGTAACAGAGACTCGGTCTGATGACTGCAGTATACATCCAGTGGATGATTTTTGGACTAATGCCCCAAGTACGGCCGAACGCTCTTCTGCACTGCCAAAAGGTCGAGATAGCCCTTTGTGTTTTGCAGTCCAGATGTAGCTTCCAGTCCAGCTTGATATCCAGGATCACTCCTAGGTATTTCACGCTTTTTGCGTAAATAATCTCTCTGTCGAATATTCTCAATTGTCTGAGACCCTCCAGCTTCCTTCTGTTAGAGAAGAGTAGAGCAGAGGTCTTGTCAGCATTAACTGACAAGTTCCTGCCCCTGCACCACCTCTCCACCATTCGCAGGGCCTGCTGCTGGAGATCGCAGAGAGTACTGAGGAATTTGCCTCTGCACAGTATCACTATGTCATCCGCATAGGCTACTGTGAAGTGGCCCCTCCGGTCCAGTAACCTGATGAGGCCATCAACCACCATGCACCACAGGAGAGGAGACAGAATGCCACCTTGCGGACAACCCCTACCTACCCTCCTGACCGCTGTGTGGGAACCTACCTCAGTGGATACAATACGGCTTTGCAGCATGTTTATAATCCACCTGGTTACGGTTTGGTTTACACCGTGCTCCTGCAAGGCGCAGGCCATTGCAGAGAAGCTGGTGTTGTCGAACGCTCCCTCGATGTCCAAAAAGACACCAAGGGCCGCTTCTTTATCTTGAAAAGCCCTTTCAATGTAAGAGATAGCAGGATGGAGGGCCGAATCAGTAGATTTCCCTCTCTGATAGGCGTGCTGCGCAACGTGGAGCGGGAATGCCTTCAGATTGTTCGATCTAATGAAAGTGTCCAACATCTTCTCCAGCGATTTCAACAGAAAGCTCGTGAGTGAAATCGGCCGGAAGGATTTGGCAGCCTTGTAGTTGCACCTCCCTGGTTTAGGTATGAATATTACCCTGGCAAGGCGCCAGCTACAAGGAATATACCCGAAAGCTAGGACCGCACTGAAAATTGTGGTCAGATGATCCTGAATCAAGGAGAATGCCTCTTGCAGCATGACCAGGGAGATGCCATCTCTACCCGGGCTCTTAAAAGGTGAGAAAGAAAAGACCGCCCATTTAAGAAGATCCTTGTCTATAACAGACCTGGCGACAGCCCAGTCCGAATCATCCGGATTGTGCTGTACAGCCGCTAGGTGATCCTCTTGCACCGGTTCACAACCAGGAAAGTGGGTTTCCAACAGATGAGACGCAACAGAGGGGTCATCAACGATGAAATCACCACAGGGTAGTTGGAGAGAATCCAGCTGGACGGCCTTGTTCTTTTTGAGAATCTTGTGGATTCTCGTGGTGTCTCTCATCCCTTCAAGGTCTGAGCAGAATTTTTTCCAAGAAAGTAGCTTGGCTGATTTCACCTCTTTCTTGTAGGCCCTCTGTTTCTCTCGAAAGAGTTCCCATTCGGGTACAGAGTTGAGGTTTTTTGCACGGTTATGTTGCTTCCTTACTCCTTTTCTAAGCAACATAAGCCTGCGGTTCCACCAGGGGCATTTGCCCTTGGAACTGGGGGTGGTAAGTGGGCATGCCTCTTCGAAACTAGAGGTGATAGCCCTCTCTATTACCCCAATCGACAGATCCAGGTCACTGACGTTAACGATCAATGGCAGCCATCCCTCCAGTCTCAGACCCAGAGCGGATCTGTAAAGGTCCCAGTTAGTTTTCCTGGGGTTCTTAAAACTGGGAGGAGCCGGACAGCCCGCCGAGATCCTCAGCGAGATGGCTCTGTGATCGGAGGTAAGAATGTCATCCGTTGTTCTCCAGTCAGATATGAAGTCGACGAGACATAACGAACATAATGTAATGTCAAACGTCTCGCACCTAATGGAGTCGGCAGGTGTTGTCCCGGGCTTGTTGTCGATGCCCTTGCGCCTTCTCCCGCGCACCGTCTTCCACATCCCGTTCTCCTTCGCCGAAGTTGCTGGCTGACTTGTCACCGGCAGGCTGGAGCTCCTCTCGACCGGCTGGATCATCTGGAACAGCTTCCTGGCACCGTCGCACGCACTCCACTATCACCACCATCACACGAGCCCCCAGCAACTCCAACTTCTTCACTATACCCAAAGCTGTTCCTTTTTAGGCTTGCATGTCCGCTTAAAACTTAGAACTCTTTGTTTGTAGCTATAATTTAAATTAAATAAAAATAATTTAATATTCGGGCATATTCCAGAATCCGTCGGAGAGGTTACGAACAGAATTTTCTCTACAAAAATCAGTAAATCTAAAATTACTGCCATTACTGTATCTCTTCAACGGCAATACCAAATTCCTGTAAGATTGGGTCCAATATGGAAGTCGAATTTTTCCTAGGTACGACACGTCCAGGCTATACGAATTTATACGTAGAGACGGGCGTTAGGGTCGGTAAATACCCATCCCTCCCTAGTTTGGACCAAATTGACTTTGCTGCGTTTACGGAAGAAGTAAGTCCGTTAATGTAAAATCCTAAATTATTCACAGACTTTAGGATGAGTGGCAACTGTTGTTTAATTACATCCTGCCGTTTCCACACTTACTGGAAAGATATTTGCTTGATATTGAAACTGGAAAATGTTCAGTCCATTTAATATGTCTATTTCTTAATGGATTAATTGCCCTCTTCAGTACCTATTATAGGTTCCTAATTTCATTATTATATAGGAAAGCAGAAGGCATTTGATTAGAATAATTCATGCCAGAATTTATTTGTTAAAGACCGTACGTGAAATATTAAATACAATATTACATTTTTTTGGAATTTCTCTAATGCAAACAATGTGAAATGAATATTTCAGAGACATTGACATTCAGAAGGGTAAAGGGTGGTAATTTTGTGTGACATGTGTGCCAAACAGCATAATGTATTTTTTTAAACTGGAAATAAAATATTTTACTTGAGCTTTTTCCTTTTTATTTCTTCGGCCAAATGCCGTGTACGAGCCCTTTTGTTAATGCACTAAGCTCTTCTTCACTATACCCAAAGCTGTTCCTTTTTAGGCTTGCATGTCCGCTTAAAACTTAGAACTCTTGGTTTGTAGCTATAATTTAAATTAAATAAACTTAATTCAATATTCGGGCATATTCCAGAATCCGTCGGAGAGGTTACGAACAGAATTTTCTCTACAAAAATAAGTAAATCTAAAATTACTGCCATTACTGTATCTTCTCAACGATGTATTTGCTTGATATTGAAACTGGAAAATGTTCAGTTCATTTAATATGTCTATTTCTTAATGGATTAATTGCCCTCTTCAGTACCTATTATAGGTACCTAATTTCATTATTATATAGGAAAGCAGAAGGCATTTGATTACAATAATTCATGCCAGAATTTATTTGTTAAAGGCCGTACGTTGAATATTAAATACAATATTACATTTTTTTGAAATTTCTCTAATGCAAACAAAGTGAAAGGAATATTTCAGAGAAATTAACATTCAGAAGGGTAAAGGGTGGTAATTTTGTGTGACATGTGTGCAAAACAGCATAAGCCGTGTTCTTTTAATGGTCCATATGTACATCTCCACTATTCTCCCCATACAAATCTCAAAATCCTGCTTTTTATCTGGACCAGTGGAGAGTTTTATCGGGACAAATGGGACATTTGATAATTTCCCTCTTTTTGGAATGATGCTAACTTCACTGCAAATGTCATTTGGAATTGTCAAAACAAAGGAAGAACAGGCTGAAAACAATAACAAAGATATTTAACATGGAAATCATCGATATTGGACCATCTGAAGAGTAAGTAAATTTTTATATTAGTTTTATATAAATGTTTATGATGATGTTCTGCTAAAATTTTAATAGTTTCGACCACATTTGGAAAATTCTGGAAGAAGTGTGAAGCGGCGTCTTGACCATCTATCATGGAAAGAGAAAATACAAAGAAAGTTTGTCTTACTTTAACTGTAAGTAATTTTAGCATTAATTCCTGGCATTCACAGGAAGTGTAAGAATCGCGTGGCGGCCCAAATCTCCCGCGACAGGAGAAGGCAAAAATGGACGATATGGAAAAAACTATTAGGACATTGACGCACCAGACTGATATCCTCAGAAATAAATGCGACACTGTGGAAAGCATCAACCAGTCGCTTCTGGATAAGAACTCCAAGCTTGGCAGGCAGGTCCAGGAATTGCAGCAGCAAATCGACAAGCTACATCTCCAACAGAGTACAAAATGTACCCTCGAAGTCGGGTTGTGTCGGCTTTAGTTCCAACGTTTCACTTAGATCAGCAGTATCTAACTACCCTCTGCAGAAGGGAATGGAACTGAAATCGACTCGACGCGAACTCAAGGAGAGCAGCCACACAACGACTCTGTGGAAGATAGTAGCTCTCTGCCTTCTTTACAAGCCCTGTGCGAAGACTTCGACGCAGGAAAACTTGAAGAGCTTGCCGAAAGCCTACTCCCAGATATCACCTCAGGCCTGGAAGGCAGTAATGCAGCAGGCTGCGATGATGACGCCCAAATTCCAAGCTGCGCAGAGCGACTGTCTGGACCAGTGGTGGGGTCCACAACAGAAGTCCTGGAATCCGGCGAAAATATCGTTGATCGCATAAAAAAAATAACCCTCAAAGAGTATAGTAAGCTCAAGTAAACGAAGTAGTAATAAACGAAGCAGTTGAAGAGATCGTTAGTAAAGAGGAGCAGGATGTGAATAATGTGAGTGAGAACGAATCCGGTAAAAGAGTTTTTGGTCCTCAATGAGAATGTCAAGTTGCCCAAAAGCCCGCTTTCTGAAGTATCAACAATAGACTACGTCTATACGAGTCCATTGGGTCCCCGCAAAGTAACAGGAGTAGTTTCCAGATTGACGACTTCTGGAGCTACAAGTGCTTTTCCGAGTTGTTTCCATCTCTAGCGTGCTAATCTCTCTCTCTTTAAGTGTTTTGTAAATATTAATTTATTCTTGTTTCCTACTGTGCGTAAGGACCATAATGTTTTAGGGTAAGATATTGTTAGCTGTCAAATATATCGTGAGAAGAGTTTGCAAACCAAATATCAATATTTTTTACTTTTCATTTAATTTGTTGCGTTGTACATTGCAGTGGTTGCGAAATTAAAATGTTGCAATGGGGATGACACTTTACAATTCCACCTTTCTCTAATAAAACATTTTTCATCACACATGCAGGGTAAGTGGTAATTTACCGCACGGGTTTCCATGCGGTAAATCATCAATTAACCACGGTGCGGTAAGTAGCCGATTGCCCACGATGGCTATTAACGCACTCGCTTCGCTCGTGCGTCTAACACCGCCATCGTGGGCAATCGGCTACTTACCGCCCTTGTATCGTAATATACTATTAATCTGAGTCAACAGGAATGCTTTACTCTTAGCCAGATTTTTAACTTTTGAATAATTTGGTTGGAATCGGAACAAAACCAATTCATTTACGTAGTAGCCAGCGATCGAAGTAAATGTGTCCCGGCGTATGTATATGAGATATCTTCATATTCCCTTACTGTTTTTACAACTGAATGTGTCTTCCGTATTCTTGCCAAAGCGAAACCTATGTAGCAGGTAGCGCAGGATATATTTAGGAATGATGATCATACACGGAAGGGCCCTACCTTGCAGGAAAATTTGTTTATTTTAGTAGGTACGAGGTCGAAAATGCAGCGATGCCGCAATACTGCACAATGGAGCGTAGTAGCCTCTGAAGCTGAATTGTGCAGTACTGCGGCATACTGCGTTTGCGAATTGGCCCTTAGTACATAGTAGTTAGCATTGCAGTAAGATGCGTGGTAATTCGGAGGCACAACCTTAAATCTGTGAGACAGGTCCTGCGTCTCTATGCAGTTGTTCCATGGCTATCACTATGGACTTGACTGGTGCATCTCTGCCTGGGTGTTTAAGTCCCTCAACCTCTAGTTTGCACTTCTTTATTTACTAGATGGTTTTTTGAGACGAATAATGAGGTCAATTTGTTTGATTGGGATCCATAGGAGAAGCTTTCACAGGTCATGCCAACATTCTTAAAGTGATTTTTAAGCACATATTTCACATCTTCCCTATCAAGATTAATTTTGCTTTGACAAACTTCAAACTTGACAATTTGTAAGAGGTGAACAATGGTTCGGTTTCACACTTCAAAAATTTCCCTCGTCGTTCTTTTATTCAAGGTCCATATGGACCTATCGGGACCATTAAAAGAACGCCACTAGCCGTGTTCTTTTAATGATCTGGATTAGTCTATATGGGATCTTGAATAAAAGAACGACGAGGGAAATTTTTGAAGTGGCAACTGAACCTTTCTTCACTGCTTATAAATTGCAAAAGTCATTACTGGTTTGTCACTTGCCAGAAATTTATGTGTGACATGTGTGCCAAACAGCATAATGTATTTTTTTAAACTGGAAATAAAATATTTTACTTGAGCTTTTTCCTTTTTATTTCTTCGGCCAAATGCCGTGTACGAGCGCTTTTGTTTATGCACTAAGCTCTTCTTCACTATACCCAAAGCTGTTCCTTTTTAGGCTTGCATGTCCGCTTAAAACTTAGAACTCTTGGTTTGTAGCTATAATTTAAATTAAATAAACTTAATTTAATATTCGGGCATACTCCAGAATCCGTCGGAGAGGTTACGAACAGAATTTTCTCTACAAAAATAAGTAAATCTAAAATTACTGCCATTACTGTATCTTCTCAACGATGTATTTGCTTGATATTGAAACTGGAAAATGTTCAGTTCATTTAATATGTCTATTTCTTAATGGATTAATTGCCCTGTTCAGTACCTATTATAGGTACCTAATTTCATTATTATATAGGAAAGCAGAAGGCATTTGATTACAATAATTCATGCCAGAATTTATTTGTTAAAGGCCGTACGTTGAATATTAAATACAATAGTGGTGTTCTTTTAATGTTCCCGATAGTTCTATATGGGAACTTGAATAAAAGAACGACGAGGGAAATTTTTGAAGTGTGAACCGAACCTTTCTTCACCTCTTGTAAATTGTCAAGTTTGGAGGTTGTCAAAGCAAACTGAATCGGACTAGCAAATGAATCTTGCTAGGCTAAGATGTGCTATATGTGCATAAAAGCCAGTTTAAGAATGTTGGCATGACCCGTGAAAGCTTCGATAATGGATCCGAATCAAACTAGTTGCGCTCATTATTCGTCTCAAAAGCCATGAAGATAAAGCAGTGCAAACTACAGAGGTTGAGGGACTTAAACACCCAGGCAGAGATGCACAAGTCCTACGGAGATGTCTTCCCGGATGACCTTCAGCGTAGATACGCTAGCATAGTGATATCCATGGAGCAACTGCATAGAGACGCAGGAATTATCTCTCACAGATTCAATGTTGTGCCTCCGCATCAACAAAGGAACCGCATATTGCTGCAATGCTAGCTCCTGTGCATTAAGGGCCAATTCGAAATCGCTGCCGCAGTACTGCACAATTCAGCTTCAGAGACTACTGCGCTGAATTGTGCATTATTGCGGCATCACTGCATTTTCGACTTCGTACCTACTTTCGGGATAAGGAGGCGATGTATAAGAATAACCAAAACACACTAACACAGTTGCTGGCGACAGAGTTTTAGGTCTTGTAACAGGAGTGGAATTATGCATCTTGTTTCGAGTTTGGTCGAATCATTCAATAGGTGAATTCTATGGAAATATTAGGATTATATTCATTTCAAGTCGTTTCGATTAATCTCGAAACAAGATACGTAATTCCACCCAAGATATTGCCACCATTTGACCATTTGACGTAGAACTTTTGTTCGGTCCAGTCGCTGGGTCTCAAGCCAACAATGCGCTGTTGGAATAGGGAGGCGCCTTTTGAGTTTTAAATTTTATAGCTAGATACAGTAATAATAAAGATAAATACACCTGATAAAGATTCCTCTTTTTACTACAAATCTCTCTGCTGTACTTTCTTCTGGAACTCTTTTTGGTTGGGAGCTCCACAAGCGGCATAGTATTGCGGATTGCAACTGGGAATACCTTATCGGATTCGCGTGAACCTTAACAATTTTTTGGCATCAGAACGAAAACCGAACTAAAAACGGTAGCCATCTTGTTGCCTTTCCAGAGATTCAACACGTAGATAATGCATACAGAAATTTATACGTAGAAAACCTGAGTTTTATGTAAGCTGCGTTGAGTAGATTATAAGATAAACATAAAATAATATGCTACCAATCTTATAAATCACGCTGTAACTCCCAAATATTTGAATCGTTGGGTATGCGCACTCATGTATGCTTTCATGGTAATTAAGTAACCTATTCAAGTGTCGGCCAATCAAAAGTCTGTAGTCTACGGGGACCATTAGACATATTTTAAAACATTTTGGGGCTTGATTCAGCACTTCAGCACATAAAAGCGACATTTGGCAAAAGGTGAGCAAAAGTGATAGGCATTGAAATTTACTACAGTTTATTTAAGATAATATTTATAGTTTCCTATCCTAGAACATGTGGCAGGATGTATTTTTCAATATATAAAAAACCAGCCAGAATACAATGTTAGACTCCGAATAAAGTACGATTACGCGTGAAGATAATTTCTAGTCGCTTAGTAGGTCATCGTCCATATTTACGTCCTGCAATTACGAATTTTCAAATAGGTTTTCAAAATAATAGAACGGCCTTACCGTTAGTATCGATGTCATCATCCAGTGTTATGCCTTCAATTTCAAGATCCAGATCATCATCCAAAGACGGTTTCCTTGTAATTTTGATCTCATTTTGCGTCTCGCCTTTGTTTGGATTTGAGAAGTGTGAGTTGCCAGGCAGTTGGTAGGCATTGGCGGAATCTTCGTTATTCTTTTTATCAAAATCAACTAGAGATGCAATATAGTGCGACGTGCTTATTTCATTTTTGTGGTCATCCGTATTGTCCTCTTGATATACAAAAATTCCACATTCTTCAACGAGCATTTCCGACAACGCATTCCTTTCGATATTCAATGAAATTTTCTAAGCATTTCTTGCTGGAAATACGCTCTGCCTTTCTTTCGTAAAAATTGCTCAACTTTTAAGCTATCTTTTAAGCCAGGGAAGAGATTGTCATATTTTTCTGGATCTGCTAAAGATTGGTCAACTTTTTCATTGACCTTAGCAAGTTCGGTCCGCCATACCTGAACAACGTAAGCTATTTTACTAGGAATGTAAGTGCGAGCAAAGAAAGCAGCTTCCGGCAGGCGATTTGTTTGCATTATCATGTCAAGACATCCCTCAAGATCTCCAAGTAGGAATGTTGACAAGAAGGAAATGTTATGCCGACCTTGTTTTGACAATTCTGTGACAGTTTATATTTGCAATTAGTGAAGTTAGCATCATTCCAAAAAGAGGGAAATTCTCAAATGTCCCAAGTTCCCAGATAAAAGTCTCCACTGTTCCCGATAAAAAGCAGGAACTTGAGTTTTGTATGGGAAGAGTAGTGGCAAGTTCCATCGGGAACATTAAAAGAACACGGCTAATATTACATTTTTTTGAAATTTCTCTAATGCAAACAAAGTGAAAGGAATATTTCAGAGAAATTAACATTCAGAAGGGTAAAGGGTGGTAATTTTGTGTGACATGTGTGCAAAACAGCATAAGCCGTGTTCTTTTAATGGTCCATATGTACATCTCCACTATTCTCCCCATACAAATCTCAAAATCCTGCTTTTTATCTGGACCAGTGGAGAGTTTTATCGGGACAAATGGGACATTTGATAATTTCCCTCTTTTTGGAATGATGCTAACTTCACTGCAAATGTCATTTGGAATTGTCAAAACAAAGGAAGAACAGGCTGAAAACAATAACAAAGATATTTAACATGGAAATCATCGATATTGGACCATCTGAAGAGTAAGTAAATTTTTATATTAGTTTTATATAAATGTTTATGATGATGTTCTGCTAAAATTTTAATAGTTTCGACCACATTTGGAAAATTCTGGAAGAAGTGTGAAGCGGCGTCTTGACCATCTATCATGGAAAGAGAAAATACAAAGAAAGTTTGTCTTACTTTAACTTTAAGTAATTTTAGCATTAATTCCTGGCATTCACAGGAAGTGTAAGAATCGCGTGGCGGCCCAAATCTCCCGCGACATGAGAAGGCAAAAATGGACGATATGGAAAAAACTATTAGGACATTGACGCACCAGACTGATATCCTCAGAAATAAATGCGACACTGTGGAAAGCATCAACCAGTCGCTTCTGGATAAGAACTCCAAGCTTGGCAGGCAGGTCCAGGAATTGCAGCAGCAAATCGACAAGCTACATCTCCAACAGAGTACAAAATGTACCCTCGAAGTCGGGTTGTGTCGGCTTTAGTTCCAACGTTTCACTTAGATCAGCAGTATCTAACTACCCTCTGCAGAAGGGAATGGAACTGAAATCGACTCGACGCGAACTCAAGGAGAGCAGCCACACAACGACTCTGTGGAAGATAGTAGCTCTCTGCCTTCTTTACAAGACCTGTGCGAAGACTTCGACGCAGGAAAACTTGAAGAGCTTGCCGAAAGCCTACTCCCAGATATCACCTCACACCTGGAAGGCAGTAATGCAGCAGACTGCGATGATGACGCCCAAATTCCATGCTGCGCAGAGCGACTGTCTGGACCAGTGGTGGGGTCCACAACAGAAGTCCTGGAATCCGGCGAAAATATCGTTGATCGCATAAAAAAAATAACCCTCAAAGAGTATAGTAAGCTCAAGTAAACGAAGTAGTAATAAACGAAGCAGTTGAAGAGATCGTTAGTAAAGAGGAGCAGGATGTGAATAATGTGAGTGAGAACGAATCCGGTAAAAGAGTTTTTGGTCCTCAATGAGAATGTCAAGTTGCCCAAAAGCCCGCTTTCTGAAGTATCAACAATAGACTACGTCTATACGAGTCCATTGGGTCCCCGCAAAGTAACAGGAGTAGTTTCCAGATTGACGACTTCTGGAGCTACAAGTGCTTTTCCGAGTTGTTTCCATCTCTAGCGTGCTAATCTCTCTCTCTTTAAGTGTTTTGTAAATATTAATTTATTCTTGTTTCCTACTGTGCGTAAGGACCATAATGTTTTAGGGTAAGATATTGTTAGCTGTCAAATATATCGTGAGAAGAGTTTGCAAACCAAATATCAATATTTTTTACTTTTCATTTAATTTGTTGCGTTGTACATTGCAGTGGTTGCGAAATTAAAATGTTGCAATGGGGATGACACTTTACAATTCCACCTTTCTCTAATAAAACATTTTTCATCACACATGCAGGGTAAGTGGTAATTTACCGCACGGGTTTCCATGCGGTAAATCATCAATTAACCACGGTGCGGTAAGTAGCCGATTGCCCACGATGGCTATTAACGCACTCGCTTCGCTCGTGCGTCTAACACCGCCATCGTGGGCAATCGGCTACTTACCGCCCTTGTATCGTAATATACTATTAATCTGAGTCAACAGGAATGCTTTACTCTTAGCCAGATTTTTAACTTTTGAATAATTTGGTTGGAATCGGAACAAAACCAATTCATTTACGTAGTAGCCAGCGATCGAAGTAAATGTGTCCCGGCGTATGTATATGAGATATCTTCATATTCCCTTACTGTTTTTACAACTGAATGTGTCTTCCGTATTCTTGCCAAAGCGAAACCTATGTAGCAGGTAGCGCAGGATATATTTAGGAATGATGATCATACACGGAAGGGCCCTACCTTGCAGGAAAATTTGTTTATTTTAGTAGGTACGAGGTCGAAAATGCAGCGATGCCGCAATACTGCACAATGGAGCGTAGTAGCCTCTGAAGCTGAATTGTGCAGTACTGCGGCATACTGCGTTTGCGAATTGGCCCTTAGTACATAGTAGTTAGCATTGCAGTAAGATGCGTGGTAATTCGGAGGCACAACCTTAAATCTGTGAGACAGGGGCTTATGTAGGGATCAGCTGTGTTGGTCCGTTCGCTTTGAAATTTTGCAGGTGGCTTCCTATAGGCCTCAAACTAAGGCATGTTAATTATTTAGGGCGGCTGGGCCCTAGTTTGCGAAATATTCAACTTTTAATTTTGACGAAACGTCAAAATCAAAAGTTGCATATTTCGGACAATTCTTCCACTTTCACTGGAATTACAGGTAGCCACCTGCAATTACACTCCCTATTACCCACTTTTTTTCAATTCACTGCACTCTAAACCCTGGAAAAAAAATAATATTAATGAAATATTAAATTGGAAACTCTTACCTGTCAAGTCTGTCCATTGTTTATATTTTATATGTTCTTTTCTTACATTGCAGGTGGCACCCCTGCAATTTGCAGATGGCTCCCTCTGGAATTTCACTAGTCCCTTTTAGATTTGTTAAGAAACATTTTTATTCAAGAATTTCATTATTATTGTTAAATATTTGCAAAATACATATTATATTATTTACCTTTTACAAAATGTCTATTACAACTTGCGTTCTTTTGAAAAATATCTACTGACTGAGTATTTACCTTTTACAAATTGTTTATTACAACTTGCGTTCTTTTGAAAAATATCTACTGACTGAGTATTTACCTTTTACAAATTGTTTATTACAACTTGCGTTCTTTTGAAAAATATCTACTGACTGAGTATTTACCTTTTACAAATTGTTTATTACAACAAATGCAAATATTTAACAATAATAATGAAATTCTTGAATAAAAATGTTTCTTAACAAATCTAAAAGGGACTAGTGAAATTCCAGAGGGAGCCATCTGCAAATTGCAGGGGTGCCACCTGCAATGTAAGAAAAGAACATATAAAATATAAACAATGGACAGACTTGACAGGTAAGAGTTTCCAATTTAATATTTCATTAATATTATTTTTTTTCCAGGGTTTAGAGTGCAGTGAATTGAAAAAAAGTGGGTAATAGGGAGTGTAATTGCAGGTGGCTACCTGTAATTCCAGTGAAAGTGGAAGATTTGTCCGAAATATGCAACTTTTGATTTTGACGTTTCGTCAAAATTAAAAGTTGAATATTTCGCAAACTAGGGCCCAGCCGCCCTAAATAATTAACATGCCTTAGTTTGAGGCCTATAGGAAGCCACCTGCAAAACATCAAGGCGAACGGACCAACACAGCTGATCCCTACATGTTCCGAGACAGGTCCTGCGTCTCTATGCAGTTGTTCCATGGCTATCACTATGGACTTGACTGGTGCATCTCTGCCTGGGTGTTTAAGTCCCTCAACCTCTAGTTTGCACTTCTTTATTTACTAGATGGTTTTTTGAGACGAATAATGAGGTCAATTTGTTTGATTGGGATCCATAGGAGAAGCTTTCACAGGTCATGCCAACATTCTTAAAGTGATTTTTAAGCACATATTTCACATCTTCCCTATCAAGATTAATTTTGCTTTGACAAACTTCAAACTTGACAATTTGTAAGAGGTGAACAATGGTTCGGTTTCACACTTCAAAAATTTCCCTCGTCGTTCTTTTATTCAAGGTCCATATGGACCTATCGGGACCATTAAAAGAACGCCACTAGCCGTGTTCTTTTAATGATCCGGATTAGTCTATATGGGATCTTGAATAAAAAAACGACGAGGGAAATTTTTGAAGTGGCAACTGAACCTTTCTTCACTGCTTATAAATTGCAAAAGTCATTACTGGTTTGTCACTTGCCAGAAATTTATGTGTGACATGTGTGCCAAACAGTATAATGTATTTTTTTAAACTGGAAATAAAATATTTTACTTGAGCTTTTTCCTTTTTATTTCTTCGGCCAAATGCCGTGTACGAGCCCTTTTGTTAATGCACTAAGCTCTTCTTCACTATACCCAAAGCTGTTCCTTTTTAGGTTTGCATGTCCGCTTAAAACTTAGAACTCTTGGTTTGTAGCTATAATTTAAATTAAATAAACTTAATTTAATATTCGGGCATATTCCAGAATCCGTCGGAGAGGTTACGAACAGAATTTTCTCTACAAAAATAAGTAAATCTAAAATTACTGCCATTACTGTATCTTCTCAACGATGTATTTGCTTGATATTGAAACTGGAAAATGTTCAGTTCATTTAATATGTCTATTTCTTAATGGATTAATTGCCCTCTTCAGTACCTATTATAGGTACCTAATTTCATTATTATATAGGAAAGCAGAAGGCATTTGATTACAATAGCCGTGTTCTTTTAATGTTTCCGATGGAACTTGCCACTACTCTCCCCATACAAAACTCAAGTTCCTGCTTTTTATCGGGAACAGTGGAGACTTTTATCTGGGAACTTGGGACATTTGAGAATTTCCCTCTTTTTGGAATGATGCTAACTTCACTGATTGCAAATTTAAACTGTCACAGAATTGTCAAAACAAGGTCGGCATAACATTTCCTTCTTGTCAACATTCCTACTTGGAGATCTTGAGGGATGTCTTGACATTATAATTCAAACAAATCGCCTGCCGGAAGCTGCTTTCTTTGCTCGCACTTACATTCCTAGTAAAATAGCTTACGTTGTTCAGGTATGGCGGACCGAACTTGCTAAGGTCAATGAAAAAGTTGACCAATCTTTAGCAGATCCAGAAAAATATGACAATCTCTTCCCTGGCTTAAAAGTTGAGCAATTTTTACGAAAGAAAGGCAGAGCGTATTTCCAGCAAGAAATGCTCAGAAAATTTCATTGAATATCGAAAGGAATCCGTTGTCGGAAATGCTCGTTGTTGAAGAATCTGGAAATTTTGTATATCAAGAGGACAATACGGATGACCACAAAAATGAAATAAGCACGGCGCACTATATTGCATCTCTAGTTGATTTTGATAAAAAGAATAACAAAGATTCCGCCAATGCCTACCAACTGCCTGGCAACTCACACTTCTCAAATCCAAACAAAGGCGAGACGCAAAATGAGATCAAAATTACAAGGAAACCGTCTTTGGATGATGATCTGGATCTTGAAATTGAAGGCATAACACTGGATGATGACATCGATACTAACGGTAAGGCCGTTCTATTATTTTGAAAACCTATTTGAAAATTCGTAATTGCAGGACGTAAATATGGACGATGACCTACTAAGCGACTAGAAATTATCTTCACGCGTAATCGTACTTTATTCGGAGTCTAACATTGTATTCTGGCTGGTTTTTTATATATTGAAAAATACATCCTGCCACATGTTCTAGGATAGGAAACTATAAATATTATCTTAAATAAACTGTAGTAAATTTCAATGCCTATCACTTTTGCTCACCTTTTGCCAAATGTCGCTTTTATGTGCTGAAGTGCTGAATCAAGCCCCAAAATGTTTTAAAATATGTCTAATGGTCCCCGTAGACTACAGACTTTTGATTGGCCGACACTTGAATAGGTTACTTAATTACCATGAAAGCATACATGAGTGCGCATACCCAACGATTCAAATATTTGGGAGTTACAGCGTGATTTATAAGATTGGTAGCATATTATTTTATGTTTATCTTATAATCTACTCAACGCAGCTTACATAAAACTCAGGTTTTCTACGTATAAATTTCTGTATGCATTATCTACGTGTTGAATCTCTGGAAAGGCAACAAGATGGCTACCGTTTTTAGTTCGGTTTTCGTTCTGATGCCAAAAAATTGTTAAGGTTCACGCGAATCCGATAAGGTATTCCCAGTTGCAATCCGCAATACTATGCCGCTTGTGGAGCTCCCAACCAAAAAGAGTTCCAGAAGAAAGTACAGCAGAGAGATTTGTAGTAAAAAGAGGAATCTTTATCAGGTGTATTTATCTTTATTATTACTGTATCTAGCTATAAAATTTAAAACTCAAAAGGCGCCTCCCTATTCCAACAGCGCATTGTTGGCTTGAGACCCAGCGACTGGACCGAACAAAAGTTCTACGTCAAATGGTCAAATGGTGGCAATATCTTGGGTGGAATTACGTATCTTGTTTCGAGATTAATCGAAACGACTTGAAATGAATATAATCCTAATATTTCCATAGAATTCACCTATTGAATGATTCGACCAAACTCGAAACAAGATGCATAATTCCACTCCTGTTACAAGACCTAAAACTCTGTCGCCAGCAACTGTGTTAGTGTGTTTTGGTTATTCTTATACATCGCCTCCTTATCCCGAAAGTAGGTACGAAGTCGAAAATGCAGTGATGCCGCAATAATGCACAATTCAGCGCAGTAGTCTCTGAAGCTGAATTGTGCAGTACTGCGGCAGCGATTTCGAATTGGCCCTTAATGCACAGGAGCTAGCATTGCAGCAATATGCGGTTCCTTTGTTGATGCGGAGGCACAACATTGAATATGTGAGAGATAATTCCTGCGTCTCTATGCAGTTGCTCCATGGATATCACTATGCTAGCGTATCTACGCTGAAGGTCATCCGGGAAGACATCTCCGTAGGACTTGTGCATCTCTGCCTGGGTGTTTAAGTCCCTCAACCTCTGTAGTTTGCACTGCTTTATCTTCATGGCTTTTAAGACGAATAATGAGCGCAACTAGTTTGATTCGGATCCATTATCGAAGCTTTCACGGGTCATGCCAACATTCTTAAACTGGCTTTTATGCACATATAGCACATCTTAGACTAGCAAGATTCATTTGCTAGTCCGATTCAGTTTGCTTTGACAACCTCCAAACTTGACAATTTACAAGAGGTGAAGAAAGGTTCGGTTCACACTTCAAAAATTTCCCTCGTCGTTCTTTTATTCAAGTTCCCATATAGAACTATCGGGAACATTAAAAGAACACCACTAATAGTGGATAGTTCTATATGGGAACTTGAATAAAAGAACGACGAGGGAAATTTTTGAAGTGTGAACCGAACCTTTCTTCACCTCTTGTAAATTGTCAAGTTTGAAGGTTGTCAAAGCAAACTGAATCGGACTAGCAAATGAATCTTGCTAGTCTAAGATGTGCTATATGTGCATAAAAGCCAGTTTAAGAATGTTGGCATGACCCGTGAAAGCTTCGATAATGGATCCGAATCAAACTAGTTGCGCTCATTATTCGTGTCAAAAGCCATGAAGATAAAGCAGTGCAAACTACAGAAGTTGAGGGACTTAAACACCCAGGCAGAGATGCACAAGTCCTACGGAGATGTCTTCCCGGATGACCTTCAGCGTAGATACGCTAGCATAGTGATAGCATAGCATGGAGCAACTGCATAGAGACGCAGGAATTATCTCTCACAGATTCAATGTTGTGCCTCCGCATCAACAAAGGAACCGCATATTGCTGCAATGCTAGCTCCTGTGTATTAAGGACCAATTCGAAATCGCTGCCGCAGTACTGCACAATTCAGCTTCAGAGACTACTGCGCTGAATTGTGCATTATTGCGGCATCACTGCATTTTCGACTTCGTACCTACTTTCGGGATAAGGAGGCGATGTATAAGAATAACCAAAACACACTAACACAGTTGCTGGCGACAGAGTTTTAGGTCTTGTAACAGGAGTGGAATTATGCATCTTGTTTCGAGTTTGGTCGAAACATTCAATAGGTGAATTCTATGGAAATATTAGGATTATATAGGATTCCATACATGAAATTCAGCCATTTCAAGTCGTTTCGATTAATCTCGAAACAAGATACATAATTCCACCCAAGATTTTGCCACCATTTGACCATTTGCACGTAGAACTTTTGTTCGGTCCAGTCCTCGATTCCGCTTTGCTCTGTATACCTCTCTTCTTCTAGTTTTCTTACGACAAATTAGGCTATATCGTGTAAATGGTGGCTGGTGGCATCGCATTTGTCGTCAGACTCCAATATTCACATTCTTAATGTACCAGAGCGTTGTATTGAGGTCTGAGGCCGTTAAGAACCGTCTCGATACCAATAATATCGTATGGTTTCATTTGCAAACCATCTCGCTGGGTCTCAAGCCAACAATGCGCTGTTGGAATAGGGAGGCGCCTTTTGAGTTTTAAATTTTATAGCTAGATACAGTAATAATAAAGATAAATACACCTGATAAAGATTCCTCTTTTTACTACAAATCTCTCTGCTGTACTTTCTTCTGGAACTATTTTTAGTTGGGAGCTCCACAAGCGGCATAGTATTGCGGATTGCAACTGGGAATACCTTATCGGATTCGGTTGAACCTTCACAATTTTTTGGCATCAGAACAAAAATCGAACTAAAAACGTTAGCCATCTTGTTGCCTTTCCAGAGATTCAACACGTAAATAATGCATACAGAAATGTATACGTAGAAAACCTGAGTTTTATGTAAGCTGCGTTGAGTAGATATAAGATAAACATAAAATAATATGCTAACAATCTTATAAATCACGCGGTAACTCCCAAATATTTGAATCGTTGGGTATGCGCACTCATGTATGCTTTCATGCTAATTAAGTAACCTATTCAAGTGTCGGCCAATCAAAAGTCTGTAGTCTACGGGGACCATTAGACATATTTTAAAACATTTTGGGGCTTGATTCAGCACTTCAGGGTCCTGGCTTCACCTCCACATCACTCTATTTTTTAAGATTGAAACCCCGTTATTAATGCAACAGAGCAACATAAATTGAGGCCCGTCAGCGCAAAAGCGGCCTAACCCTCAGTTTTTCATATTCTGTCTTAACTACCTAAAATTATCCAAAACGTGATAATATTTCATGCAAAATCGGCCTATCTTTAGTTATTATAGAGGTTAACAGTATATACTAATATAATATAGTTTTTGCATCTTACATTTTGCATTTAATACAAGTTTCTTATTAATACAAACTCCATTATTTGCATACTGATAGTCTCAAGCTTAGGCCACTTTTGCACTGACGGCCTCAACTATACAAGCATGCTTGTGTTTCTTCTAAAATCTTCCATAAACTACTCAGATTTGTGCATTAATAATGTCTCGATTCCTCATTGTAACAATTTCATAAAAGCGACATTTGGCAAAAGGTGAGCAAAAGTGATAGGCATTGAAATTTACTACAGTTTATTTACGATAATATTTATAGTTTTCTATCCTAGAACATGTGGCAGGATGTATTTTTCAATATATAAAAAGCCAGCCAGAATACAATGTTATACTCCGAATAAAGTACGATTACGCGTGAAAATAATTTCTAGTCGCTTAGTAGGTCATCGTCTATATTTACGTCCTGCAATTACGAATTTTCAAATAGGTTTTCAAAATACTAGAACGGCCTTACCGTTCGTATCGATGTTATCATCCAGTGTTATGCCTTCAATTTCAAGATCCAGATCATCATCCAAAGGTTTCCTTGTAATTTTGTTCTCATTTTGCGTCTTGCCTTTGTTTGGATTTGAGAAGTGTGAGTTGCCAGGCAGTTGGTAGGCATTGGCGGAATCTTCGTTATTCTTTTTATCAAAATCAACTAGAGATGCAATATAGTGCGACGTGCTTATTTCATTTTTGTGGTCATCCGTATTGTCCTCTTGATATACAAAAATTCCACATTCTTCAACGAGCATTTCCGACAACGCATTCCTTTCGATATTCAATGAAATTTTCTGAGCATTTCTTGCTGGAAATACGCTCTGCCTTTCTTTCGTAAAAATTGCTCAACTTTTAAGCTATCTTTTAAGCCAGGGAAGAGATTGTCATATTTTTCTGGATCTGCTAAAGATTGGCCAGCTTTTTCATTGACCTTAGCAAGTTCGGTCCGCAATAGCTGAACAACGTAAGCTATTTTACTAGGAATGTAAGTGCGAGCAAAGAATGCAGCTTCCGGCAGGCGATGTGTTTGAATTAGAATGTCAAGACATCCCTCAAGATCTCCAAGTAGGAATGTTGACAAGAAGGAAATGTTATGCCGACCTTGTTTTGACAATTCTGTGACAGTTTATATTTGCAACCAGTGAAGTTAGCATCATTCCAAAAAGAGGGAAATCCTCAAATGTCCCAAGTTCCCAGATAAAAGTCTCCACTGTGCCCGATAAAAAGCAGGAACTTGATTTTTGTATGGGGAGAGTAGTGGCAAGTTCCATCGGGAACATTAAAAGAACACGGCTAATATTACATTTTTTTGAAATTTCTCTAATGCAAACAAAGTGAAAGGAATATTTCAGAGAAATTAACATTCAGAAGGGTAAAGGGTGGTAATTTTGTGTGACATGTGTGCAAAACTGCATAAGCCGTGTTCTTTTAATGGTCCATATGTACATCTCCACTATTCTCCCCATACAAATCTCAAAATCCTGCTTTTTATCTGGACCAGTGGAGAGTTTTATCGGGACAAATGGGACATTTGATAATTTCCCTCTTTTTGGAATGATGCTAACTTCACCGCAAATGTCATTTGGAATTGTCAAAACAAAGGAAGAACAGGCTGAAAACAATAACAAAGATATTTAACATGGAAATCATCGATATTGGACCATCTGAAGAGTAAGTAAATTTTTATATTGGTTTTATATAAATGTTTATGATGATGTTCTGCTAAAATTTTAATAGTTTCGACCACATTTGGAAAATTCTGGAAGAAGTGTGAAGCGGCGTCTTGACCATCTATCATGGAAAGAGAAAATACAAAGAAAGTTTGTCTTACTTTAACTTTAAGTAATTTTAGCATTAATTCCTGGCATTCACAGGAAGTGTAAGAATCGCGTGGCGGCCCAAATCTCCCGCAACAGGAGAAGGCAAAAATGGACGATATGGAAAAAACTATTAGGACATTGACGCACCAGACTGATATCCTCAGAAATAAATGCGACACTGTGGAAAGCATCAACCAGTCGCTTCTGGATAAGAACTCCAAACTTGGCAGGCAGGTCCAGGAATTGCAGCAGCAAATCGACAAGCTACATCTCCAACAGAGTACAAAATGTACCCTCGAAGTCGGGTTGTGTCGGCTTTAGTTCCAACGTTTCACTTAGATCAGCAGTATCTAACTACCCTCTGCAGAAGGGAATGGAACTGAAATCGACTCGACGCGAACTCAAGGAGAGCAGCCACACAAGGACTCTGTGGAAGATAGTAGCTCTCTGCCTTCTTTACAAGACCTGTGCGAAGACTTCGACGCAGGAAAACTTGAAGAGCTTGCCGAAAGCCTACTCCCAGATATCACCTCACACCTGGAAGGCAGTAATGCAGCAGGCTGCGATGATGACGCCCAAATTCCAAGCTGCGCAGAGCGACTGTCTGGACCAGTGGTGGGGTCCACAACAGAAGTCCTGGAATCCGGCGAAAATATCGTTGATCGCATAAAAAAAATAACCCTCAAAGAGTATAGTAAGCTCAAGTAAACGAAGTAGTAATAAACGAAGCAGTTGAAGAGATCGTTAGTAAAGAGGAGCAGGATGTGAATAATGTGAGTGAGAACGAATCCGGTAAAAGAGTTTTTGGTCCTCAATGAGAATGTCAAGTTGCCCAAAAGCCCGCTTTCTGAAGTATCAACAATAGACTACGGCTATACGAGTCCATTGGGTCCCCGCAAAGTAACAGGAGTAGTTTCCAGATTGACGACTTCTGGAGCTACAAGTGCTTTTCCGAGTTGTTTCCATCTCTAGCGTGCTAATCTCTCTCTCTTTAAGTGTTTTGTAAATATTAATTTATTCTTGTTTCCTACTGTGCGTAAGGACCATAATGTTTTAGGGTAAGATATTGTTAGCTGTCAAATATATCGTGAGAAGAGTTTGCAAACCAAATATCAATATTTTTTACTTTTCATTTAATTTGTTGCGTTGTACATTGCAGTGGTTGCGAAATTAAAATGTTGCAATGGGGATGACACTTTACAATTCCACCTTTCTCTAATAAAACATTTTTCATCACACATGCAGGGTAAGTGGTAATTTACCGCACGGGTTTCCATGCGGTAAATCATCAATTAACCACGGTGCGGTAAGTAGCCGATTGCCCACGATGGCTATTAACGCACTCGCTTCGCTCGTGCGTCTAACACCGCCATCGTGGGCAATCGGCTACTTACCGCCCTTGTATCGTAATATACTATTAATCTGAGTCAACAGGAATGCTTTACTCTTAGCCAGATTTTTAACTTTTGAATAATTTGGTTGGAATCGGAACAAAACCAATTCATTTACGTAGTAGCCAGCGATCGAAGTAAATGTGTCCCGGCGTATGTATATGAGATATCTTCATATTCCCTTACTGTTTTTACAACTGAATGTGTCTTCCGTATTCTTGCCAAAGCGAAACCTATGTAGCAGGTAGCGCAGGATATATTTAGGAATGATGATCATACACGGAAGGGCCCTACCTTGCAGGAAAATTTGTTTATTTTAGTAGGTACGAGGTCGAAAATGCAGCGATGCCACAATACTGCACAATGGAGCGTAGTAGCCTCTGAAGCTGAATTGTGCAGTACTGCGGCATACTGCGTTTGCGAATTGGCCCTTAGTACATAGTAGTTAGCATTGCAGTAAGATGCGTGGTAATTCGGAGGCACAACCTTAAATCTGTGAGACAGGTCCTGGGTCTCTATGCAGTTGTTCCATGGCTATCACTATGGACTTGACTGGTGCATCTCTGCCTGGGTGTTTAAGTCCCTCAACCTCTAGTTTGCACTTCTTTATTTACTAGATGGTTTTTTGAGACGAATAATGAGGTCAATTTGTTTGATTGGGATCCATAGGAGAAGCTTTCACAGGTCATGCCAACATTCTTAAAGTGATTTTTAAGCACATATTTCACATCTTCCCTATCAAGATTAATTTTGCTTTGACAAACTTCAAACTTGACAATTTGTAAGAGGTGAACAATGGTTCGGTTTCACACTTCAAAAATTTCCCTCGTCGTTCTTTTATTCAAGGTCCATATGGACCTATCGGGACCATTAAAAGAACGCCACTAGCCGTGTTCTTTTAATGATCCGGATTAGTCTATATGGGATCTTGAATAAAAGAACGACGAGGGAAATTTTTGAAGTGGCAACTGAACCTTTCTTCACTGCTTATAAATTGCAAAAGTCATTACTGGTTTGTCACTTGCCAGAAATTTATGTGTGACATGTGTGCCAAACAGCATAATATATTTTTTTAAACTGGAAATAAAATATTTTACTTGAGCTTTTTCCTTTTTATTTCTTCCGCCAAATGCCGTGTACGAGCCCTTTTGTTAATGCACTAAGCTCTTCTTCACTATACCCAAAGGTGTTCCTTTTTAGGCTTGCATGTCCGCTTAAAACTTAGAACTCTTGGTTTGTAGCTATAATTTAAATTAAATAAACTTAATATAATATTCG